>QLON01001216.1:0-12466 GCA_003313675.1 Termitomyces heimii
ACAACAAAACCTTAAAAACTCGAAAATTGACTAACCAAACAACTGTGCAAATAAGGCAGGAAAACTCCGAACTTTAGAAGTCAGAAAGGCAAACTTTGGCTTATATAGGCAGCCTAGAAGTGGTGCTGAAGGGCCTACACTTGTCTGAATGGTAGCTAAAGAACCAGAGCATCTCAAGGGCTAAGAGTAGTACTAACAGATAGTGTTGAAAGAATAGAAACAGTAAAATAAAATAATGTCAGAAGAATAAGAGAATGAATGAAGGGAGAGTGAAGAGATAAGGAGTGAGGAAGGGAAGAAATGAGGAGTCCCCTGACATCACCCCCCCTCTAGAGCATGGTGTCTCAACATACTGGATAGAAGTAGTTCTGAATAGCCTTGTCTACCTTGGAAAGCAAATAGAGGCCTCTGATTGCCCAGCAAGCATTGGGATGCTGTTGATAGAATTCCCAGACCAAAGCAGGGGCATGGACATTCTCTTGTAGCTCCTAGGAGATGTCCTCAATTCCATAGTCCTTCCATTTGACCTTGAACTGAAGCTTGTTTATAAAGAGTCAGCTGTCTATGATTCATTCCACTTCATACTTTTCTTGGTTGTCTACCAGAACTGGAGGTGAAGGTGGCTGTGGATGTCAACCTGGGATTGGATCCTCTGGAGCTGGAAAGAGCTTTACCACATTGAAGACTGGATAGAGTCAACTCATTCCACTAGGCAGCTTGAGTTGATAGGCCAGTGGGCCTATCTGCCTTACTATAGGAAAAGATCCTAGACAATGATGAGAGAGCTTCTGAAAAGGTCAGGTGGTAGCAATGTCAGAGGCATCCAGGTAGACTCAATCTCCAGGCTTGTACTTGGGGGCTGGAGTTCATTCTTGATTATAGTAGCAGGCCATGTCATTCTTTGCCTTAGCTAAAGTAGCCTTGGCTTCTTCCTGGGCTGCCTTCATCCAATCTATGAACTCATTGACAGCTTCATTCTCTGAAGGTCATCCATGAGGCTTGAATCCCATCCAAGGGTGTCAACCAGTATCTAGAAGGAAAGGAGACATCTGAGTGGCAGCGTATACATAGTTGTTATATTGAAACTCTGCTGCTGCTAATAGGTCATCCCAGTCATCCTGTTGTTCATTGCAGAAGAGCTGGAGATACTGTTCTAGCTCCTGGTTGACATGCTCAGTTTGGCCATCAGACTGGGGGTAGTAGATGGTGGAAGTGTGGAGTTTGACATGGAGGAAGCAATACAGTTCTTTAGTAAACTCTGCCACAAACTAAGGTCCATGGTTGGAGACATAAGCATCTGACAACCCATGGAGTTTCCAAACATGCTTCTGATACAGATTGGCAGCACCCATGGCTGAGTAGATAATGTGTGTTGGAATAAAATAGGCATGCTTGCTACAGAGATCCACTACCACCATGATTGCATCATATCCATGAGAGTCTGGTAACTCCACAATGAAGTCTACTGAGGCCATGCTCCAACACTCAGCTGGGATAGGCAGTGGATGAAGCTATCCTATAGGAGGCTAACAATAAGGCTTAATCTGAAGGCAAAGGTCACAGATAGAGATGTAAGAGCCAATATACCATGACATTTGAGGCCACCAGTATTTCCAGTGTCTTCCATCTGCCAGGATATCCTGCAACTTGAGAGTTATGATGCTACTCCACAATTTGCCTCTAGAGGTCTAGCAGGTTGGGAACATAAATGCATCCCTGGAAGATGAGAAGACCATTCTTCAAAGACCACTCATTGGTGTGAACAGATGATGATGATGATGAACCAGTTTTATTTATATAGACTTATTTTTTACTTGTAATACTGCTTGGGTTATTATGTCCTAGATCTAGCAGTATAGTAAGGTATGGTATTTCTTTATATTAAGGCCCTGACTTACCCACTGTTTTTGTGCCATCCCACTTTTCTCTTGATCCATCTACTCTTGGCAATGCTTACTGGTGTTCAGTTGGTATAGGCATGACCCAATGCCAGGGCTAACTCTGCTAACCCCAGCTTCCTGTAAACCAAGACTACCAGCAGGGCCTCCACATCACTATAGCCTTCCCTGCACCTGGATGGTATCTTCCAAAGAACAATCTCAAGATTTGGAATCCACAATGATATGAGCCAGCATGGGTAGTACCAATGACAGTCCTGCTGCTAGCTGGTTTTTATGCCAACCATAAGCAGCTGATCAAATTAGCAGTAACTCTGACCTCAATAGCCATGCCACCCATCCAATAGACCACACATTATGTCAGCAGCCTGATTGAACTATTGACACCTTCTTTTTCCACCCACCCATACTAGGACACACTTGGTTTTCAAGTTTAACCTCTCTCAACTCTGTCCCACTGGGCAACCCTAATTATTTTTCCTATTTTGGACAGGAGTGCAATGGTTACAATGCCTTCATCAAGTCATATACTGATTGGTCACCCATTTTATGGCCTGCACAACAAAGCCTCCCTAGTTAACATGTGTGGGTGGTGGCTTCCCAGTGGTGTTGAAATAACCCATGTGATGTCTAAGGTGTTTTCCACACAGGTGTGGTTCAAACTTTAGTCCTCCCCACTTGCAAGAGCACATGACCCCTGCTTCGGACCATGGTGGTGCCAACTGAGCCACCATGGCCCTTTGATGTGAACAGACTTCACTCCAGTTTTCTCTCAAGTATGTAAGGCCATGGCAGCCTTAGCTACCAGATCTTCTTAAGCACCTTCCCAGTTACCTTGCCGGATGTCTCTAAGAATGCTCACTTCTTCTCCCTGACCAACCATACCTTTTAGACCATGGATAGCAAATAGTTCTGGCTTCAGGAGTACAATATTGCTATTGTCACTAGCTCCTAAACCATAATCAGCTTGCCTAGAAAGCACATCTGGCTTGCCCATGCTCCATCCAGGTTTGTGATGCAGGGAGAAGTTAAAATTGGCCAGATACAAGGACCATCAAGCCTGTTGGCAGTTAAGTTTCTTGGCCATTCAAAAGTACTCTAGGTTCTTGTGATCAGTCCACACCTTGAATTTATGCCTGGCACCCTCAAGGAAATGTTGCCACTCTTCAAATGACCAAATAATAGTCAGCATCTCCTTATCATGGATCTCATAATTCTGCTCCACAACATTGAGGTTCTTGGAGTAGAAGGCCACAGGATGCCACTTACCATCTTCCCTTGACTGCTGAGAGAGAATAGCTCTAGTAGCAAAATCTGAGCTATTAGCTTCAACATGGAAGGAAGAGTCATCATCTAGGAATAGGAGGACAGGCTTTGAAGTGACTGCCTGTTTAAGGGCATCAAAGGCTGCCTGCTGTGCTGCATCTCAGTGCTAAGGAGTGTCCTTAGTGGTGAGATCAAAGAGGGGCTGGGCATGGTGTAAGAAATTCTAAATAAATCTCTGGTAGAAGTTGGTGAAACCCAGAAAGGCCTGAACCTCCTTCTTATTCTTAGGCTCTGGCCACTCTGCCACACCAGCCACCTTGACTGGGTCCATCTCAGCCATTCCATGAGAGATGATCAGTCTAAGATATTCCACCTTAGTCTGCTCAAACTTGCATTTCTCTGGCTTAAGATAGAGCTGATGTTGGCAAAGACATTCCAGCATAATGCATATAATCCAACAATGCTCCTCTAGAGTCTTAATATAGATGAGAATATCATCAAGATATACACATACTACACCTTCTACTATAAGGTCTTGGAAAATATTGTTTATCATGGTCTAGAAGGTGGCAGGGCTATTAATGAGGCCAAAGAACATTACCAGAGGTTCAAAGAGTCCATGATTTGTTCAGAATGCTGCCTTCCACTCATCACCTTCTTTGATGCACATGTTGTTGTAGCTCCAGTAAACATCCAACTTGGTAAAGTAGCATGCACCTTGGAGGTTGTTGACAAGCTCTGAAATGAGTGATAAAGGGTAGCAATTCTTCACAGTCATCACATTCAAGACTCAATAGTCCTGAACCAAATATAGAGATCCATCCTTCTTCTTAATGAAGAAGACAGGAGAGGCCATTAAAGACTTTGAGGAATGGATATGACCAGAGTCTAAATTCTCCTGCAAAAAGGCATCAAGCTGATCCTGTTCTCTGGAAGAGAAAGGATAGACCTTGCAGCTAGAGGGCTCAGCATTGGGCATAAGCTCAATTGCATGGTCCCACTGCTTATACTCAGGGAGAGAGTCAAATGATGCCTTATCCTCAAAGTCTTGCAGGTGATGAGGAACTGCATCTTAGAATGACTTAGGAGCAGAGTTGGCAGCAAATGCCTGAACTAGCTGCTGGGAAGTAGTTTGGCTAGCTCTAATCTCTGCTACTATTGGTAGAGGTTGTAATGTAGTTGCATAAATCTTATTACCTATCTCAATAGCCTCATCTAGAGACTCTGGGTCAGGAGCACACCCAAATTTACCCTCACATCCATCTTCCATCTGGGCTTCACTCACTATACCTCAAGTGTCCTCATAGAGGGCTTTTCTATAAGGAAATGCCAGAGGGGGAGGATCTAGTAGGTCAAGGTCTGGGAAAGGGAGGTGTCCAACTTGACAGGCCCAGATAGCTGCACACTCATGGACTGACTCTCTATGCTCCTCTCTAACTTCCTTGGCACATGTGGAATACTATCAGGGGCAGTAGCTCATGCTCACCTTACTCTTAGCCCAGTCAATCTCAGAATTGTGATCACACAGCCAAGAGAACTCCAGAATCATGTCCTGCTTTTCTAGGCTGGTGACTGCAAAGACTGCATGCTCAGAATAAGTCTGATAACAAAAAACTAAATCCACCACTGAGCAGATGGATCCAGCCTCATTGAGCATATCATTAATGTTATAGACTGGAATAGAGTGAGAGAGGGGTTGGGTAGTGAGCTAGTGTTGTTCCACATAATGGGTGTCCAGGAAGAGTCCAGTAGCACCACTGTCCAAAAGAGCTATGACACTTCGAGTCTACTGAGTATCAGTTGTCTCAATCTCCACATTCAGATGCAAAGAGTTGGGAGAGGAAGTGGAGGCAACAATATAGCAATGAAGAAGACGTTGTTCCCAAGCTGGGACATGTGGTCATCAAACAGAAGAAGGAGGAGAGGAGGTCTTAGCTGAGGCTTGGACCAAAGAGGTATTCTGTATGTTGGAGGGGGTGCTTATAGTTTCAGTCAGAGAATCAGGAATAGGGAGTGATACATTAGAAGATTCTACTAATAGACATATAAATTAATTAGCACCAAGCAGCAGAGGCATATAACTCATTCATCACTCTATTGAAAATCCTCCTCTGCAGAACTAATGAACTTATCCAATGGTTCTGCTATAGCTTCTACAGGGCCCACAGACTTATTTAAAGGTTCTGTTTCAGTCTGTATATCTGAGGAGGGAGGGGTTCTCTCAAACGTCTTGGGCTGCAAGAAGTTGGAGAAGGAGCTCTTCCTGCTCTAAAGCTGAGAGATAGTGCATTTCCAACTCCTGGGGACAATATCAAGCAAAGTGATCAGGCTTTCCACAATGATGGTAGAGGAGAGAAAGGGAGAAATGTTGATGAGAGGCATTAATATCTATAAGTACCCCAAGAGGAAGAGGATATGCAGCAGGTACCTGAGCTAGAGGTAGAGCACAAAATAGAGAGGAGGGCTAGATGGGATAACAAGTAGGAAAAGATGCCTATGAGGTGGAGTGAGGGGTGGTTCTATGATGAAGCTCATATCATAACTCCATGAGTTGCTACTGATCCTGTGCTACCTAATACCAAGTCTCAATACTTGTGTTGTCAGGTTGTCCCTCAGCCATGCTGTTGATCCAGTCCATGAGAGAGGGAAGGAGGCCATCTTGGAAGGTAAAACAGAGCTAAAGACCATCTGGATAGCAGGCCTGTTTAACAAGAGCTCTAAAGAAGTTAATATACTCATCTAGGGTCCACTTGCCCTGCCCATATCAATGAGGATCTTGGAGAGTGAGGGCTGCCACCTTAGCAGGGTCCAAGGGGAAGAACTCTGTCTGAAACTCCTTCTCAAACTATTCTCAACTTCCAAAACTTTCTACTCCTCTAGTGCATCAAAAGACTCATAACACATATGTTGAAGCTTGCCCAGACTTCATGTAAGAAAGAACCTAAGCAATCTTGAGAGCATCAGAGGGGAAAGCCTCATCACTGAGCTGAATATAGGTGATGCAGGACTGCAGGTAATGCTTGCTTATTGCTTGGTCACTATTGAATGTGTCTGGAAGTGCTGGGCGAGAAATATTGGCATGATCTGGGAGGAAGGCCCTAAAGCAAGGGACTGGGGGTGTGTCAGCCCTAACTGGAGGGGCCTGGAGAGGGGTAGAAGTGAGAGGGAGGCACTTTAAGAGGGCCTGAAGGGAGTGGGAGATAGTGTCTGTGGCCTGACATAATCCAGCAAGTTCAGTGGTGTGGAGGGTGAGTGAAGCTTGAGTAGTCTGCACCTGAGTCTCCAGAGCAAGCAAGCAACCCCAGGCATCATCCTGAGGGGCAGAAGCATCCAGGGGAGTGTCTAAGGGGGCTAGTTGGACTATAGAAGCAACAGAGGGGCAGAGAGTAATCCAGTGGGGAAAGGACCTAAAGGGGCAAGAGAGGGCTCAAGCAGGCTGAAGGAGGTTCCCAGACTGAAATGTAGAGACTTATTCTGCTGTAAAGGCAACCTCTAGAGGCTGTGGCTCAGTCACACAGCTGGCAGAAGAAGATCCAAAGTGTATTAAAGTATATACTAATAATATTATAATAACTACTCACCTGGCAGAGGGAAATTTAAAGAGAACAAGTCTAGGGATTCCCTATGCCAGGTTGGATGCTTCTGGGGCTTCTGAAGTGTGGGAAACAACTGTACAGTATAACAAAACCTTAAAAACTTGAAAATTGACTAACCAAACAACTGTGCAAACAAGGCAGGAAAACTCCAGACTTTAGAAGTCAGAAAGGAAAACTTTGGCTTATATAAGCAGCCTAGAAGTGGTGCTGAAGGGCCTACACTTGTCTGAATGGTAGCTAAAGAACCAGAGCATCTCAAGGGCTGAGAGTAGTACTAACAAATAGTGTTGATAGAAACAGTAAAATAAAATAATGTCAGAAGAATAAGAGAATAAATGAAGGGAGAGTGAAGAGATAAGGAGTGAGGAAGGGAAGAAATGAGGAATCCCCTAACAGTATCTGCTTTCTGGTCCTCCTTAGCACAATGTACTCAGCCTCCATCATTAATGTTGAAACTGTATCTTGAAACTTAGCACTGTTAGAACTAATGCTCTTGATCCCTTATACAGTATTCAGCAACACTTAGATACTGTGGCTCAAAAAACTGTCTCAATGTTTCATACTTTTTGAAAGATGACATTGGCATGAAGAATGGAAAGTACTTAAAATTCTAATTAAATCATGTAAAATACTATAGCATTGTAGCTACAAAATGAACCTAGGCTTATGTAATCAAGATCAAAATTGATGAAGCAATAGCTATTTTAAAATATTCACTCATTGGAACAGTTTTTTCAGCATCTCTAATTTTAGTATCTAGTACTTTGTATCTCCTCCATTTGCCTTAATAACTGCTTCCTTCTAGGCATGCTTTTTATTAGTCTTTGGCATACCTCTAATGGTATTTCATCCCACTTCTTTACAATCCTCTCCAATAATTCATGCACACCATGAAAAAGTGTTTCATACTGCCTAAATTGCTCTTTAAAGTACTCCTAGAGATATTTAATAGGGTTGAGATCAGGAGATTGGGCTGGCTACCAAAGTATCACAACCCCCCTCTGGAGTCCCTTGGGACAATCTCAGAATCTCATCCAGAACCCTCTTTTGTCAACTCCACAATGTGCCTCGCCTCCACAAGCTGCTGATGCTGCCATCACATGCATCACAACTGCCATCAGTCAACTCCCTGGGAACCCTGCATCACAGACCCCAGAATTGACTGCTATCAATGATTGGATTGTGCCACTTACTTCTGGCCATCACACTTCACAACTCCCTCCATGCCAATTGATCATGTGCCCCACATGTGCGATCCAAGTATACAGTCCCTGCCTGCTACTCAATGCCTCCCAGAACCTATCCCAGACACCCTGGAATCCCAAGACCCAACCCTGTAGTACTTATAGTGTAGTTTTCCATTATATTCACTAGTCTTAATATTACTTGAATTATTGCATGCCCTCTTGCTTGACTGGTATATACTGACTAGTATGCTTTGACTGGCATGCCTAAATAATTGCATGCTCTAAGTTTGGTATGCATTTTGCAACTTATAATTTGCTAACTGGGTTTTGTCTTAGAACCTCTGGTTCCAACTTGACCTCCTCCAACCCCCAACCTCTATAAAACACCCAAAGCCCTGGGTCCAGTTCCATTCCCTGGGACCACCCCCCTGTCCCCATCTTGAACCCTGGAGCCTTAGCCCTGGAGCTCCAGACACCTGGGTATCTGTAGATCAAGTCTGCCTTGTAAGGGCATTACTTTCTCAAAAAGCCTCCGACTCAGCAGAACCTGATACAAAGGACATCAAAGTTGCTGTCCTTAAACCACTTGTCAACCCTCTTGGAGTTGTATTTGGGGTTGTTGTCTTGTTGAAAATAGTAGGCACCCTCCTTCATCTCCAACTTTTCAAAGCTTTCCTTTGCTCCATCACCCAAAATTTCACAGTACTGCTCTGCATTTATAATTTCCACCACCTCCACAAGCTTTCCTACTCCATTTCAACCCATACAGCCCTATATCATAAGATTATTTCTTTCTTCATACTTTATAGTAGGTGTAGTTATTTAGTCTAAAATGCCTTCTTCTTGTAGCTTCCATATATACTGCTTCCCATCTGACTCAATTCTGTTAATCTTTGTCTCATCTATTCACAATACTCTTTTCCAGTCCTTTATAGTCCAGGTCTAATGCTCCTGAGCCCATTTAAGCTGTAGCTATTGATGTTTAGCTTTGAGCATAGAAACTTTTTTCTTAGTAGCAGATTAATAGCTCTCCTCCTTCAATACATTCCAGACAGTCTGGGGAGGGACAGGGTTGGAAATGATGTTGTTGATAAAATTGGTGGCTTAGACAGCTGTATCAAGTCTTCCAGTTGAGATTTGTTAAATAATAGTCTGTTTATTATGTGCAGGATGGCCTTTAGAATGGTTTTCCTTGTCTATCTCCAACTCTTTACCAATCACCCCAATAGTAGACTTTCCTAGGTCAGTTTGAGCCCCAATCTAATGCAGAGAATGCCCTTAAGCAAGAAGAGAAGTAATAATAAAGCATTTTTTAGGAGGAATAGGTTTTATAATGGTGGTTGAAGGTCAGGATGTAGATTAACTAACTCAAACCACTTTCAAATATATCCAAACATGGTCACATGACTCTGTCTGTATTCCCACATGCAACTTACTCCTTGTTTCTGATTAAAACAGAAATAAACCTGAAAAATTAGAGATGCCCAAAAAACTATCTCAATGAGTGAATATTTAAAAATGGCTATTGCTCCATCAATTTTGATCTTAATTACATAAGCCTAGGTCCATTTTGTAGCTACAATGCCATGGTATCTACATGATTTAATCAGAATTTTAGGTACTTCTCATTCTTTATGCTAATGTCATCTTTCAAAAAGTATAGAACATTGAGACAGTTTTTTGAGCCACTGTATGGCACACCAACTCCAGCCAATGCAGCAGGTATAACAGCACAGGGCTGCACTTTTTGAATTGCAAAATACAGCCATGTGTGGAAGTGGGTAAAACAGAATGGTGAAGTAATTGAGATCACTCTAGATAATATGCTACATGCCTCTAATTTATCATACAATCTCATCTTAATTGAATGTCTAGTGCAGAAGGAAGTAAGAGTTAGGCTTAAAAAGGATGGTGCTGTAATGCAAATGCATAACAACATGCTATTCTTGAAATGCAGAATAGAAGGAGCTATATTAATTGTAAACTTACTAATAGCAATAGCAACTCATTATTGCACCACCTGACCAATCTTGAGATATAGCATAGAAGATTAAGTTACATCAATGAGATTATGCTATGTGATGAAGAAACCTAGTTAATAGACTTAGCATAAGAAAATAGCAATAATAGGTTATTGTAAAGACTGTATAATAAGAGAACATATCTACAAACTATTCAATGCTTATATAGAGCTAAAAGCAGTGCCTTATAAGCATATAGTATTTGATATATGAGGACTTACATATATGCAAACAATAGGTGGAAAAATCTCAATGCTTGTGGCTACTAATTAGGAAGGGACTAAATGTGCAGTCTGATTTTTAGTAAACAAGTTAGTTGAAACAACTCTGACATATCTGGAAATGTTCATCACTTGCACTGAGAACTAATAAAGTAGAAGAATCAAAATTATATGCATCAATGGGAAAACTAAATTCAAAAATGATATGTGGGAGAAATACTAATAAGAACATGGCATAATCTATAAGATCACTGCACTACACTCATCTCCAGCAAATGAAGTAGCTGAATATCAAAATATACAATACTCAATTTGGCAAGAAGCATGCTAAGTGACTTATAACTTCTTAACATTATTAAAGAGAAGCAGTGGTAAAAGCAGCTCATGTAATTAATTTAGTGCTAAGCTTTTAATATACTCAAAAAATTCCATATAAGATCAAGACAGACTCCAATTTTAATATATTGTACTCTTATCCATCTAGATGCCAAGCATATGCAAAAGTCCTCAGAAATAAAAGTAATAGCAAACTTGAATCTCAATTAATTAAAGTTGTACTTGTTAAATACTTCAGAAAGAGAGATTACAAGCTGCTAAAATATAGGTCTAGTAGGATGTTTCAATTACAAGATATCAGATTTGAGGAGGGCTCTGTGCATTGCACAATATATTAAACCTTTTTAATGCTTAGAACAGAGCGACTAGTTGTATAGCAGACATATCAAAACTGCCACACATCACTAGTGACCACAATGACTACAGATCTACTATAGACATCAAACCTTGGAAATCTGCTAAAATTGCAGCAAGATTACATAACTCCTTGATGCAAACAGAAAATTCCATAACAACAGCCTCAAGAGTGAAGAGGCAACTTATGCCAGTATATTAAAAGCAATTGGTACAAGAGTTCATGACTCTGATAAACTGTAAGTATTAAAGTTATATACTAAGGCCATGAAGCATCCAGATCACTGGAAAGAACCAATAGACCAAGAAATAGTGAAGATAAAAGAGCAAAAAGTATAGTAGCTGGTAAAAAGATTTTTAGAAGCAAGAATAATGAAGAATAAATGAATATTTGCACTAAAATATAATGTTGAAGAAAAGATTGCCACTAGCAAGATTAAGCTTGTAGCAAAGAGTTTTTCTTAAATACTAGTTATAAATTACTGATAAAATATAATTTATTGTAAATGAACTTAGCAATTGGCACAATTTTAAACTATAAAATTTAGCAAATCAACTATATTAGCATATACTTCAATGCTTCAACTCAAGTCTTAATTTTGATGGAGCAACCAGAAAAATACAAGATATAATCAAGTAAATGTAAATGTTGGCAAATAAGTCTGGAAAAAGATAATATATGAGGAAGGAGATAATAAGAAAAGTCTAATGTCATTATTAGACAAAGTAATTTATAGAATAATAAACAGCATAAAAACTGATGGCAGGTGCTTGACAATAATATAAGAAGACTCAGCTATAAGAAGTTAAAAGTTGACTAATTTATAAAATACAGAAGCTGTAATAGAAAAATAACTATAACAAGTATGTATACTAATAATACTTCTAGAATGTTCTCATTAAAGGCTGAAGCAAAAAGAGCAAGGAGAGAACTAGGCAAAAAATACAATAATAAAGACTGAAGTAAAATTCATTTTTGCCTGAAATCAAAATCACTTGTGACTAATTAAAGAGAATAATAGTATTTCTAAGAAGAGTATTTAAGACATACTTTTGAGAAGTTCAAAATGGCTGAATATATTCTTAAGTATATACTGCTACCTCTTAGCATTGTTCTTAGCAGAATTTGAAGCCTCATTAGTGAAGAAGACCAACAATACATAAAAAATAAACTATACTATGAAGCTCTGAAATCTTTAATATATATCTAAATAAGTATAAAACCCAATCTAGCATTTGTAATCATTCTACTAAGTTTATTCATAGCTAATCTTAATAAGCCATACTAGTACTGCATATCTTTTATTATATAAAAGGCACCTTAAATTATATAATATACTATATATAGAAAGCCAAAATATAATAACTACACTTTGCAAGAATACTATAACTCAGACTTTGTAGCAGATATTGACATGCAGATTTCTAGCAGTGTATATATGTATGCTTACTTGCTAGAGTGCAAAATTTCAAGATATGGCATCTATATTTGTAATTGAGGCTAAATATATAGCTCTAAGTAGAGTTGAAAAATATATATAGTAGATATATTCTACATTATCCAAAATAAATAGAGAAAATATATAG
>QLON01001220.1:0-28959 GCA_003313675.1 Termitomyces heimii
GAGATCCTCTTGAAGTGAGCCTTTTGTTTGTAGTTAGGTTTTTCTAAGACTTTAGAAGTTCAAAATATATGACGTGGAGGGGGCCTCTTAACTAGTAACCACTATGTGGTACACACACAAACTGTGAAAAACAAAGCTGGCAGATAACACTGTATAGCTGCTCCCTAACAAGAGCCATACCGAAAGGTGTCATAGCATTGAAAGATGCTATCAATGCCCCCCCCTCAAAAATGTCTACACCCTCTAAATGCAAACTGGATACAATCAGTACGAGCGACACATAATACGTGAGTCTCAGGAGCTCCTGCCACATCATAAGACTGTGCTCTTGACTGGAAAATTTATAAATTAAAGTTAGTGCAAGGATGCAAAAGCACCCACTTAGATGCAAAGATGCAAGAGTGCCCACTCAGACAAATAGTGATGAGGGCTTAGCATGCCCACTAGCTATAGGCCAAAGATACAGAGTACCAATGTCCGGAAACACTAGTTCCACTAACAGGGTCAGTCACAGGCTTATAGATAAGGCAATATCCACAAGATTATATTGACACAAGGAATAATATGATACGCCTGCTGGACTGAATGTGACTATATACACAAGGCAGCTCAGGAATGCATGACAGCTCCAGTTAATAAAAACAGACCATAAATGAAGCTGCATACTCACAGTTAACAGCCTTGCAATCCTCCCAACCCAATGGAAGAGGAATCGACCCCAGTCCCCCTCATGCCAGAGCTCACCATGAACGATGATGATCAACTAATACTTTTCTCCCCACAAGTCACCCCCCACATACCTGGGGAAAACTTATGCCCAGACTTTGCCCCAGTGCCTGACGTTGGCATGCAACAGGACACCATTAGTCTCATAAACACTAAGGATGCAAACTTCCCCCCTCTCCCACCAGGGCCTACCTACAGGGAAGTCGGACCAAATAAGCCATGGTTAGGGAAAGTTAGACTCAATCTAGGTCACAAAAAACTTAGGGTGAGCAACTCCACCAAGTAACCTCAACCCTCTAGCCCCATGAATGAAAGGTCACCAAAATGACACACATCCACAGCAGTCCCTCCTTTAGGCACCCCAATTTTCACAACAGTACAACTTACACAGGAAAACATCCCCTCGCCATCACCTCCCCCTAATGCCTAGATACAATAACCCATGTTCTTGTTTGGGAGAGATTTTGGTCTGTCTAGGAGCATACCCTGGGCTCCCAAACTTGATAGAAATGGTAATCCCATGTACACTACGAGAGGCATAAGTGAAATCCCAGACCAAAGTACCACTGCTGTCAGGAACTCAGCCTGGGATGACATACTGGTAGACTCCCCAGAAGGCTTCCCCTGCTTTAACCTGGCCCCAGAGATGAGCCCAGTCCCTCCCACCAAACATGGTAACAATGACCTCAACTTGCTAGGCTTGTCCAATGTACATGACTACTGACAAGGACCGAGTGACAAAATCTTTAAAGATGTGAGGTCTGATAATAACATCACAACAAACGTAACTGGCCTCCAGAGAACTGCAAAATCAAACAGCGGTTGGCTGACAATACATTTGGGAATCCACCCTTTCAATAACGTAACCACATCCCAGGTTGAGTTGTGGAAGCATGTCAACATGCCAAAGATCTGGGCAAGACTGTTTAGGAGCAAATATGAGACCAACAGCCTTGCAACTGTTGACAAGACCTGTGCTCTGTTGAAAAACCTCATGCGGGTGGAAAGTGATGTAGCACTGGAGGTTTCTTTTCCACTATAGGAATGCACAGTGGAATCCAACCGATTCCCACCCCCTTACCATATGTTGATCTCCAGACTGACTGAAAAGCAATCTGAGTACCTTGCAAGCCTTGAAGTTGTCTCTACCAAGGATATCACACTCTTTTTTAAACCCTTTGAGCATACATGCCCCACTTTTGTGATGACAATATATGGCCTCACCTTCGTTGACTCTGTAGAAGCACGCTTTGCTGTCACCACCTTAATAGTCAATGGCATACAGGATTCCAAATAGGTCATCAAACACATTGTCAAGTGCGCCCCAGCCCAACCTGATAGAGTAGCAAATGACATATTGAACAACATTTTGGTCAAGTTCTTAGAAGTGAAAAGAAGCAAAATGAGTGGAGGTGACTTTAGAGGGTGGAACATTTTCCTCCACCACTCTTTTCTAGCTGACGAGGACCACACAAGACTCATACAATTGATGAGAATGTGCACCTTTCTCTCTGCCACAGCTAGTTTTGGGCTGCCACTGCTAAGCAAAGACACTCTTTTCTGCATTAACTGCAAGTCAATTGACCACGACTCTCCAAACTGTCCTTTCCCAGACCTGCCAGGATGGCTCAGCTATAAACCCATGAAGGTACTACCTAGCCAAGCACCGCAGAGTGCATACAATAATAACACAGAGCACTACGCAGAAAACTTTCATAGAGGCAGGGGAATGGGAAGGGGAAGGGGTGGAAGAAGTGCTCATGGAGGAAGACCATATGGCCGTTGGGCTTTCCATGGCCAATGGAACTAACCAGTGTCCCCCCTTTTGTAACACTCGCATTAGCACAATAATGCTTAAATTAGAAAATAAATTCATTTCCAGTTGTAGGAATATAGGAGCTACCAGTAATTGGCAACTCCTAGGAGCGCTACCATGTCATGTAATGTGGGTTATTTCAGGCATGGATGAATCACTTAAGGCTGAAGACTGAAATATACTGGCCACACATGGTACATGTAAGTTGGAGAGCTAAATGTCATAAGACAAACAATGGCAGTCTATAAAAAATAGAGGAAGGTGCCATGCAGCAGTCCTGCTTAAGCCTAGAAGTTCCCAAAGACAGACTCCACTTATCTCTAAAGAACTTCGAAGCAATATCCCCCCTGAGTACTTGGGAAATGTGCTCACCCCGAGATAGTGCAGTTGGCTACTCGGTAAGTCTTAGCAACCACTATATTAGCAAATATCAATGATAATGGTATACAACACTCTGGCATTGGTTTGGACCTCTCTGCTACCGGTGGGCCAAGAGAGCCAGCCACCGCTCTGGCCCAAAACATTGATAGCAGGGAAAACAGAGGTGGATCAACTACTCTTCAGATTAACCAAATAGATGTACCAGTAAGTAGTGATCTAAGGATCCCTCTGTCTTTGCAAGATGAACAGCATGGTACACCACAAACACAACAGGACTTGGATGGCACACTTGATCTTTATAAGTTCAATGCTTCACTGCCACACATGAATAATACGCACTTAACACAAAGCTCAAATAATCAAACTAGTACCTCAAACAGAACCTCCCCAAAAAACACCAAGGCCTCCCTACGCATTGGCACCCTTAACATTAGAGGCTTCAGAAACTCCGCGTTGTCCAGGTCAGAAACTAAATGGAACTATATTAACTAGCTTATAAGAGACAAAAAGATAGGCATACTCATGGTCCAAGAAGCCCACCTTAACGAAAGTAGAAGGGATGATATCGAAAAACTTTTTGGCAGAAGAATGAGGGTTCTTTACTCCACTGACCCGCATAACCCCACTGGGAAAGCCGGAGTAGCGATTGTACTAAATCGTGATCTAGTAAATGTCCATGAGACCAATATGACAGAGATCTTGGAGGGCAGGGCAATGCTAATCTCAGTAAAATGGCATAAAGAAGAGACCATCAATATTTTGAATGTATACACACCAAATGTGACAGAAACTGACGGTGCTGAAAACCAGGACTTCTGGAACCATTTAACACATTTCTTCACACAAAATCTGCAACTCAAACCTGATATACTTCTGGGAGATTTCAATGTTGTAGAAGATGCCCAGAATAGGACACTGATGAGACTAGACCCTAACAATGCTACAGAAGCACTAGACAGCTTAAAGCAGGTACTGCAAGTTAATGATGCATGGAGAGATACCTACCCCACTAAAAGATCTTTCTCCTTCATTCAAGATGCTATGTCAGTTATATCAAGAATAGACAGAATATACATGACTAACCAAATATCTGCATCAGCAAGGGACTGGACAATATCACCATCTGAAATACCTGGTACTGATCATCACCTTACCATGGTCCAGATAGCCCATACAAACTCCCCCAAAGTTGGGAGAGGAAGGTGGACACTAAAGTCCCACATTATCAAGGACAAAAAGTTCAGGGCCTTTGTAGTACAAGAAGGTGCAAGAGCCTTGGAAGAAATCAAAGTGCTGAACAGCCAGCACTGCCAGAGGGTAAACCCCCAAACCATTTACCAAAAATGGAAAGAAGAAGTACTCACCATGGCTAGAGATCAAGATAGGTCAATTGTCCCCAAGTACCATGCGGAGAAGTCCTTGCTCGAGGAGAAGAAGAATCAACTTCTCTCAAGAACGAATCTAGATGAAATTGAAATAAGGAATGAACTGAAATGAGTAGAAGATAACCTAACCTCGCTAGAGAATAAATTCCACATGGCTAAAAGGAATGCCATAGCAGTGAAGAATAGAATTGATGGTGAAACCATGTGCAAATACTGGACAAGATCAAACAAACAAGCAAGTCTGAGAGACCTGATTTACTCACTCCAGAAGAACAACCCAGGAGCAAATGAATCCCAATATGAAAATGACTTGGTGAAAATGGCTGAGCTTGCTAGAGATTATCATAATAATCTACAATATCTAATCTGTGACACACCTGAGGAAATCAGAGAAGAAAAAGTCAGGAAGGTCTTAGGTACAATTAATGCACAAACTTCTGAAACACAACACGATGAACTAGGAAAAACAATAGAATATAAGGAAATAATGAAAGTGCTTAAGAAGTCAAACAATAGTTCTGCACCAGGCCCTGATGGAATCCCCTATGAGTTTTGGAAATCCATGAATAGCCAGTTTATAAACGATGACAAGCTAAACCAAGGCAGAGGCTCCCAGAGAAATACATGTGACCTCATTGAACTCCTCCAATTAATGTGTGAGGATATTCAAGGATATGGGAATATTGAAGAATCCACCTTCTCAGAGAGATGGATGTGTCCCATCTATAAGAAAAACAAAAAGACTGACATAGCTAACTACAGGCCAATCACATGCCTAAACACTGATTACAAGCTCTTTACCAAGGCACTAACCAACAGGCTAGCAACAGTAATCACTGACCTTATCCACCCAAGCCAAGCAGGCTTCATCCCAGGAAGGAGCATCACTGAACAAACAAAGCTGATCCGAATGATAATACACTATGCGGAAGCAAAAGAAATGAATGGACTGATAGTAGCACTAGATCAAGAAAAAGCTTATGACAAAATTGACCACGAATACCTATGGAAAACCCTAGAGAAATTTGGGATCCCAGACACTTTCACTAATACAGTAAAAGCCCTTTATAAAACAGCTGAAACATGCATTATGATAAATGGAATACTAAGCTCACTATAGAAAATATGCAGAGGGGTGAGGCAAGGTGACTCCCTATCCTGCCTACTATTTGATCTAGCTATTGAACCTCTCGCGACATCTCTAAGAGCCTCAAACCTAAAAGGATACTCGATTCCAGGGCAAGCTGAAAAACTAATTGCAAACTTATTTGCAGATGACACAACCACCTTTTTGTCAGCTGACAACAACCTTGACCACCTTAATGAAATATTAGATGATTGGTGTATTGCCTCAAGAGCAAACTTCAACTCAACAAAAACTGAGATAATTCTGATAGGCACCCCCGAATTCCGGGAAGGAGCACTAAGGGAGTGACAAACAACACCAGGTGGTACCAGGATCCCAGACAACATCCACATAGTTGAAGATGGCACATCCATTAGGATACTAGGAGCATAGTTCAGTAATCTAATTAACCTCAGCGCACTCTGGACTAACATCCTAGAAAAGATTGACAAAAGCCTAGCAAATTGGGAGAAAAGTAATCCAACTTTGGAGGGTAGAAGACTAATAGTGCAAATGGTCATCGCAGGCATGACTCAATACCTAGCACAAGTACAAGGCATGCCTGCCCATGTCGAAAAAAGGATAACTAAGAGAGCAAACAGTTTCATGTGGGGGGGAAAAAGCTCTCTAGTAAATGAACAGACTATGTTCAAACCCCTCAACAAAGGGGGAAGAGCACTAGTTGACATAAAAACTAGGAATAAAGCCATAAATGTAATGTGGCTAAAGTCTTACCTGAAGTTTGGACTAGACCACCCACTCTGGGCATATGTCACCAACACACTAATGGCCACAAATACCCCCAAATCAGAAGGAAGCTTGGACGAAAGAGTAATGAGCTCTCCATTCCTCCAAACCTGAAAGACAAAGACCTCAACCTGAGGGAAAATATGCCTAGACATTACAAACCTCTTCAAAACGGCACGTGAATACAGGGTATGACCAGAAGGACTAGCATTTACCAGGTCTATCCTGAGGGAACTGCCTATGTGGTATCACCATGCAGCAGAATCAAAATTAAGAAGACTGAATCATGGCAAGATCGCAGAATGCCTGAGATCTAAACATGGAATGAGAAGCGTAGGAGATGCTGAAGACCTAAGTAGCACACTCAACAATGTAGAACATATAGAATTGGACGAATGTGTATGCTCCAACTGTATGAAAATCGAAAATGAAGTGAGCTGCCAGCATCCACACTCCTGCATGAGCAGATCGAAAGATATGCTGGACACCCTGCCAGAAAAATGGGACCCTAGGGCTCAACAATCCGATGATGCAAGAATAATGACTGGTGGAGGGACCTACTTGACCTTTGATGCAAAGCTAGCTACAGCTGGTCCCACCGCCGACATCTTTAGAATATTCACTTCAGGATTCATATACAACAAAGTCTACAAGTGAAAAAGGTGTGCAAACCCCTGTGAACCAGCCGAGGCCTTTATAAAAGGCATTAGCAAACATGACCAGAATGGACCATGTGGCAGTGTCATGGGAGTGGGGGTATTTTTTGTGAACAGAGAGGAACTGAATGAGGGTGGAAAATGGTTCAGCTTGGAAAGAGACTTCAGAGGAGGGAGCAACCTATTGGCCATAATACTTGCGTCAATTAAGACTGGGCTAGAAACCCCCCTGATTTTGAGTACTAGGTCAGGTGAAACCATTGATATCTTAACATCCAAACTCAAGGAGAAAGAAGATTTAGGTTTCATAAACACCCGAAATGCAGGACTCCTGAGAATCACAATCGGTCGACTCAGAATGCATGCTGCACCAATACTGTTCCATGATCTATCTGACTCTATAACCAAGGTAGAGGAAGTAACAGCTAGAAATAAGGCAAAAGAAGCACTTCAAAATGGCAGACTGGTATCTATTCCTCCGATTCCAACAGAACTGCATGTAATGGGAGCAAAGCTATCAAAAGTGACACAAGCTATCGCCTATAAGTCGATCAGAAGGCAAACACAAGTCCCAACATGGCAGAGAACAGCTTCTATTATAAGACAAACACTGCGAAGCATAGAAAAGATTAATAAGAGTTTTCCAAATGAGAAACAAATTTGGAGAAGCTTTAGAAGCAAAGACTTCTCAAAACCCTTGAGAGTATTCCTGTGGAAATGTGCACATGATGCATATAAAGTGGGTTCCTTCTGGAACTGACCCACGATGAAGCCTGAGCTCACTGAAAGAATGAAATGTAAACACGATGATATGGAGGACTCCCTGAACCACATACTGACAGAATGCACAAGTCCAGGTCAAGCCATTATTTGGGAAATGGCAAGCGAAACTTGGAAAAAGAGGACCGACACCAGTCTCCCCAAGCAAGACTTATACTCAATCCTAGGCAGTCCCATGATGGTGATGAAGGAGGACGACTGCAAATCAGAAGGCCTAACCGGCCTCTTCCGCATCCTGATAACAGAGGCAGCGCAACTAATATGGTCCCTTAGATGTGACAGAGTTATATGAAAAAATGATATCCCACATTCTGCAACTGAGATTACGAACAAGTGGAATGCCTCATTAACAAAGAGAGCAGAGCTAGACCTCAGACTCACGAACAAAAAGTATGGAAAGAAATCCCTTAAAGTTAAAGTCGTCATAGAAACATGGGAAGGGACAGGAGTGGTAGAGACTACTCCCTTTACTGATCCACGAGACGTGGATCAAGACAGGGTTTTAGTGGGTAGTGGGCCTGACAGAACGGAAGGGATAGGTTGATCCTAATCCTAGGCCTCGAGCCCCACACTAGTGCGTAAAGGGCATTTCCCCGTGGAGAATATCGACTACATAGCTGCCCTAATAAGGAACCTGGTTTAAACCCCAGGTGTGCAGCACAGCGGGTGAGAGAGGGACGCCAAGGGCGTTCACTATCCCACCATCAACGCCACTCCAAAAAAAAAAAAAAAAAAAAAAAAAAAATATATGTGACGTGAGTCAGCCCGATCGGGCTAAAGTCACGGCACACTAAGTAGAGTCTCGCGGTGTGAACTGTTGTAAGTCCTCGATTGCGAAAGGCTACCTAACTACAACCTAAGTCTGGTATTTAAAGGTCTAGAAGCGATCGTCAGGGTAAGTGATGCAATTAATCTAATAGCGTAAAGGTTTAGCAGTCACAGGGTCACGGAACCGCTACAGCACGCAATCCTTTTCACTTGGACAAGGATAATCAACTTCACATCCCTTTCCTCGCTCAGCTTTTCAGTACGACGCCTTTCTCGTCGGGTGATAAGCGCAGTGCATCATCTCAGTTCCACATATGCATTGCTGTGGGTTCTTGAGCGTAGATATATGTTCATACCAAGACGCTTTATATCATATTGATGATACAGAGATCTCTCACCAGATTCGTTTCGAAACGATAACAATATTCTTGAGCTTACGCATGAAAGTACAAGGTTAACCTCTCAGAAAAGCAACCAATTCAATCCTCGGTATCAGTAGGTAGCCAAACCTAGCTAGTACCATCACATGATTGAATTATGAATTCTGGCCGTTTCCGAACAAACCCGACGTTTGCTCAACATTCTGAACCAAAACTCACTGTGACTTATAGACAGTCGAAGAATTAATGGCTATCCTCGCCCGCTCTTCCATTCTTGGTCGGCAAGCTTTCGCGCGCACGCGCTCTTTTCACACCACCGTTGTTGCACGAAGTGACCAAGGCCACTATCATGTATGGTGTATCTTCCAAATCCCCGCTCTAAATACTTATTTGGACCCGATGCAGCATCTCCCTTTCAAGTTTCCGGGAAAGAACAAGGCTGCCTTTGCAGTCAAACTCATTGCTTTCCTTGGCACCGGTTTCGCGATTCCCTTTGTTGCTGTTAAATGGCAACTGTATGGTATTTTTCACGCGTGCCCGTAACTTGGCCCCCTAACTTCATTGCAGGAGTAAATCTCAAAGCGCGTGAAGGATGAAAGTAAAAATGAAACGAAAAATTCATCTTGTCATGTTCTGCAGATCCACTCTAAAGTAGAAAGCTTTTACGCCAATATTATTCCTTTTTCAAAGTCACTACCCCGTGTTGGAAGCAATTCGTACATTATCCCTCCTTCCTCCACCTCGCTTTCATCCTCTACACCCACTTGCTCTGCCCTTCTATCCTCTGCACCTAATTCCTTGCCTGACGTCTGCGCTATTCTGCAATCGCAAGTTCTTGCGAAGAAATCTGAATCACCTTCAAGTGCATCCAAGGCAAAGACCGAGGCACGTCGAGCTGCAATGGTTGGGTCACAATCCCCCGCGCTTGCTAGTATCATGTCGTGCACGATCACTGTTTCGCACAAGCCGTTCAGTCTTCTGTACAATGACAGATTTTTTTTCCAACCTTGAGCTACAGTCCATGCTCCTTTCTTCTCCTTTGCGACATTTTGAATGGTAAATCGTCGACATCCCTGACCTTGGAACAACTCAAATAGTATTTTTGTTGGATGATGTGAAAGGGTTTTGAAGGTGATGTGTTTGTCATAGAACGGCTTCAGCAGCTTCTCAAATAGGGCTTCAACGCCTTCTGTGGAGAACTGGTCTCCAACATAAACAGCCCCCATTATCGATTCCACAATATCAGGAAGAGACTGTCTATAATGTCACCGATTCTGTATGGAAGAAACGTGTGATGCATGCCTACTTTAGGTGCAGTAAGTTCAAGCCAAAATTGGCCAGGTAGACGTCCATCTAATTCTGCAGCTTGATATTCCTCGATTCTAGAGGCTTCTAGTTTCGCAGCATAATCACGAATGCTACTTTGAAGTGGCTGTGATTTGTGGAGAAAATATTCATGAAGTCCAGATAGAACACATATCGCCGCAAGCGCCGAGTTCGACACCATGGCGCCCTAGATGTATATCTACATGAAGTGACGGAGATGCACATAGAGCAATGACGCTTACTTTCAGGAGGGTAAGTCCACCAGGTGCCAGCTGTTGTTCCCGTTCATAGAGATATCGAATCACCACTGAAATACGATATTAGGTCCTGGATGGAGAAAATTACGCTTACACGTACTAAAGTCGAGTATCGCATCACCAACGAACTCCAATCGCTCACTAAATGTTGGATCGTGGCCTGCAACTGACGAATGTGACTAGCAACAAGGGTAAGAAGAATGAATGTCAATGCGTCGCATTGGGAAAAAATCACTTACCAACGCCTGAGACAAGAATTGTGGTTGTTTGACCTTATAACCAATAATAGTTTCCACCGCCTCTATTGAAGTTTTCTCCAAAGATAAACAGAAAGAAGCTCGCATGCCTTTCTTTGCGAAATCTGACCACATATTGATGTTTGAAATAGGTATTCCAAGTGCTTTGGTCACTTGTAGTGCCGTCTCGTGACCACCTGACAGGTATGCAGCAGCAAGGATTGCTTCTGCAACATCTGCAACAGCCTGACATAGCAGTCTTAGCAAGTACAATTAACTGGGAAAAGAATGACAGGAAATGAACCTTGTCTCCCAACCATTGCCAATGTTCGTCTGGACTTCTTTTCTTCCTTTTCTTCCTCTTCTTTTTGTTCCCTTCTGTTATATTGCTAACTTCCTGAGCTTGACTAGGAGCAGAACTTTCGAATTCTCCTTCGCCTTCTCTGCTTGCAGGCGACAAGGGAGTGAAAAATGGAGGGGTCCATAGCCTTGGTGCAAAAAGTTTAGACTGTATATAGCTGGGTATGCCGGCACGGCAAGCGTGTTGGAATAATGATTTGTTACTGATTAAATCTTGTCTCGCGGTATGTAAGGAACCCTCTTTGTGAGTCGGGCGTGAAACGAAGAGATAAGTTGAAGAGATGAACTTCAAGAATGCGTCGCCTCAAAAACGATGAATGAAAGAAGGGCACATCACACCAAAGAAAACCTACCAAGCAACTCGAGTCTTTCGTAATGATATTCAGCACCACAGGACGGAGTACATAGAGCCATATGAAGAAATGTGTTCGATATTTTGTGGTCGAATAATTTTGCATTCAGCTCTTTCACAAGAAGAAATTCGTCTATGCGCCGTGTGATGGATGGTAGAAGCCGAGCCACTCTCAGAACACTGGTAGATTGTTTATGACATCTGATGATTCTATTGTTTAACAGCTCACCTAGCAGGCAATGTACATTTTGAGCAGAGTTCAGGTATCAAATCTGGAAAGATTCAATCAAGTGCTCATACAATCAAGAGCATACTTACACTTAACATGAGGCTTGAGCTGTGCCACTGGATGGGAAGTAGGATTCAACTGATTCAGAACAGCGGGAATAGTGGTGACTTCAATCAAAGGTTGATTAACGTCCTGCAAATCTTCAAAGCCCTTCCGTCGAGCCTTGGTGAATTCAAGTATGTTCTCGAATGCGGCCTCTCGCTATCAAAAACATGAGCCAATGCTCATTCTACTCAGTATCAGCTAAGCCTTGACATACCGAGCTGTCTGGTGGCTTGCTTAGAGGAGATAGATCTAGTCTGAGCCTTACAACAATGTACCTTCTGGTGAACTCCACTGAGCGATCTTGAACAACCGCGTTGCATATATCTTTTTCAAGTTCTTCCCTGTTGTCTACTCTGATCGGAGTGCTAAAACATCTTCCAGCAAGCCGAACTAGATCCCAATCGATATGGTCTGAAATGGAAGGAAGTTTGAAGGGCGAACTAGGGTCATTTGGTTCGGATGACGACCACGTATCAGTAAGGGCTGCGAAGAAATAGACCATGTTGGACATTGAACATTCGAAGGGTTTGTTGAAGAGAGTGCGGCACACCCTGAGAGTGTACAGATGTAGATCATGCAGCTCCGCTTCCTTAATTTGAAGCGGCGTACATCGCTTGGTGGACACGACAGCTGGAATGCCAGAATGAAAGATCTTGAAACTCGGCAAATCAGGTAGGGGCTGTCGAGTCAGCAAAACAAGAGGTGCATAGGGCTGCGCATCATTTTCCGGAGGCGTGATCGAAATGACAAGAGGATAAAACGACATTATCGTGGCTTTTTTTGTATTGAGCCAGAAATCTGGCTCCTTACGCAAATAACGTCGGGTGCCTAATGATTTGGCATCATTAAGGCGAGATTCTTCGACATTGAAAGCATTAGCTGGCAAGACAGGTGGAGGAAAGAAGGAGCAATCTAGAAGTCCGATCGAAGATAGTTTCTGGCAAAGTGTAAAACACGCAGCACTTCTGGCGTCGGACTCAGTCTTACGAGGTGGGCCAGTGAGTTGTACAAGCCCGTCAAGAGTGATTGTGCAAGTAAAATAACCCTCAAAGTTGGCAGAAACTTGCGCAAGAGTGAACGCCACTTTGGTTATTGCGACATCATTCAGTTGACCTGCTGAAACAATACGATCAACGGCTCTCTCAGCGTCTTTTGAATATAAGCAGCTGCCAGTAGTAGGATCTTGAAGGAAGGTGGACGGAGTAATTTCTTCGATAGTCGAAGGGTTGACGTTGAAAAGATGTCCATCGCTCCGTGGATGCTTCGGAATCATGTGAATGACATGGGTCGTCTCAACTTGACCAATACCCTTGCCGAAATCTAGAAAACCAGTATCAAAACTACAGAATCGCAATTATCAGTTATTCTGTTCATATACTAGGAACATTGTAAACATACCAGACAACCACTGACGCCTGGGACGTATCTATGTCTCGACTTAGTTCTGTCATGATCAAAACGTTATAGATCCCTTGTCTAAAAAGATGCGAGATGTCCTGTGATAGGAAGAACGAATTGATACTTATGTCATCTCCAGTGTCCATCAATCTCACCGCAACTCCATTTGTAGGATGGAGAGTATTTGAAGTCACGAGAAGCGGACGAAAAAATATGGGAGTGTCATCGAGCATACGGAGTATGTCCCTAATGGCGAAGGCAACAACCCGCTTTTTCACTTGGAGAAGGGCATCAGAGTGGTTTGAAACTTTATTTTTTTGATGTTGACATACCGAGGACGATACCCCGAAACACTTCCCCATATGGTACACACGACCTGAGAGCCTTGACTAACATTAGGAACTTGTGAGTAACATTGAACTTCGGAGATGCAGGATCCAGGTTGGGAAGAGTAAAGGTCCAATCACGAACACAATCTTGAATTGGTTTCTGTATAGGTACCTGATCACTTTCGACTCTGATCTCGCAACTGCTTAATTTGTAGAATTCATTCAAAGCATGGCGCCAGAAAAGGTCAGCAGCACAAGTTCCCACTTCGTCGAGGACAGAGCGTGAATCATCAGAATATTTCTGAACGAAGCTGTCTGTAGAGTTAAAGGAGCGTAACTCCTCAACCAAAATAGAAGCGTTCTCAAATTGTGCTCTCTCGTAAAAGAGAACAAGCTCTGAGAAGTATGTCGAGGGTTGATTGGAAGGGTGTTCATCAATATGAAGGACTTCGCAATCCATGATGCTCTGTAATTCGGAGATCTCTGACGGTACATTCTGCGGAAGCAAGGGGAGGAAACCTAATACCCGAGGACGTGGTGGTCGGTCGGTCTTCGTATAGAAATTTTTCATGACCATTTGAACGGAAGCAAGAATCTGACCTCGAAATTCACTCAGGTCGGCAAAAATCAACGTATGGAGTTGGATCATAGAAAGTTTTCCACATTCCAGAAACTCGTACAGTAACTACAAGGTGAAAATAAAATATTGTTACAATTGAGAGAAGATTTCACTGACTTTTGGGGTTGTAACAGAAACGTCGTTTCGCAAAAGGTCCACTGGTTCTGCTCTGCGCTTGTCATCTCTTTCATACTGTCCAACCGAAAGACTAGGAGCTAGAAAAGAAAGCTTGTTACAAAAAGCGACACACGAGAGATTGTCTCTACAGGAACCTCATCATCAGAGATGTTCTGGGATGCTAGATTGACAAATACGGACTTCACAACCACGAGTGAAATCCGAGGGCTTTGACCCACAGAATTCTGCCGCATTTTTTCCGCCTCTACAGCGGAAATGACCAAAGGGGCCAAGGTCTGGATGATCGCTGTGAAAAAAAGTTTTCGAGCTCGTTTTTTCGGTCTGAATGGCATTCCGGAACCCACGTACACTCTTCAGAACGTAGAATCAGAATGACTGGAACAATTTGTAGCGTAAACATATATAGAGACCAAGGAACAAGAATAATTACCATTTCCCTGTGGAACTTGTGTCAACAATTTCGCATTTATCTTCACGTTCAACGGCATGTCGGTTCTATCAAGTCTGATTTTCTTCCTAGGAAAATCATCAAGTCCGACTGAGTCTGGATGACAGCGCTTGCGTCCAGTATCTTCGGCGTGAGTAGGTTGAACTCGTCCAACATCAGATGGATGAGCCGCTGCAGTCGAATCCAAACTGGACCCACTGCTGCTAGGTTCATCCAACGTTTTCTGCGGAGTGTTGATGAAGGGATCCTTCTCCTTCCATGACCGTTTCCACACACTCAGCATAGGCTAGAGCAAGCGTCGTACCGAAAGAGGCGAGAAGAGATTGGGGGTTGGTCGTGTTATGTAAGTTATAATGAGAAATGTTTCAACTCACATATTTTCGTCCACGACGCGAGTCAACATCCCAACATCTTGATATCTTGAAGCCATTTCATATATATTATCTCCCATCTTTTCTTATCATCCGAATCATCTACAGAGGCCTCATGTATAGATAGGGGACAGCTTGATCTGTCGTCGACTCTCATTTGGGCCTGCAATGAATAACGCTTCGATTGTACAATCACTCGGAAAACGCCTGGATACCCCGCTCGATGGCGAACGTACATTCATCAGTCGTGGAAGAATAGCATCAAACCCTTGTCTTCCAGAGCGCCTTCCATCTAGTGGTATGTCATTCAACCACTGTGAGCATCATTTTCTCGACATCACTTCTAGGATTTCTACTTCGTGAGGCCGAGGATCTGGCGCCCAAAGCTGTTCTTCGCCAGTTACGCCGTAGCCCTACACCACCAAGTCCAGATTCGGACGTTCATTCACTTGTCTTCACGCGCAGTCGAAGAGCAAGTCAATCGTCTCAGGTGCTACCATTGTCATCTCCTGCCTCACAGCCCCCGAGTCTTCAAATGAACAGAAACACATGGAAGGAGCCTCAGGTCAGCATTTCTTTCATAGGACAGAACCATTCTTTGTTTATGCCGCCTGTTTTATAGCCCTTTGAAATCTTCAGGGCGATTGAACGTAAGGATTTAATGTTCCTCATGGAAGTTCGTGATCGCGCCTTCTCTGTAGGTCTTGCTCGAAATTTCATATCGCGTCGAACGCTGATGTCCATCAAGCTTCTGCTCCGGAAAACTGGTGACGCTACTCCTTTACTTCATGCTATGCGCATTGGACAGTCCCATCGCGACGTTGCGATCGTACTGTTAGGGGCCTTCTCACGCTACGTTAACCATTTGAGTGACGAAGATATCCTTAAACCGCGCACAAAAATGATTTTGAAAGCTTTACGTATGTCCACTTATCTTTCACTTCCTAATCAATCTAAATTTTTTCGAAGGAACTAATTTGAAGCTCGCAATTGACTATGGTCTCGCCAAGTCGCAAAGTGATTTAACAGCTTCATTTTTACAAACCTTGGTCATGAGTGAAGGAGATAAATGGGTCTGGGCACAAGTTTCATCTATATCACATGCTTTGAATGCTGGTACAACAGGACAGCCTGTCAAAGCTGCGGAGTCTGCCGTGCGTCGTTTTGCGACAAAGGAGCTGGGTAAAGCGGACCTAATAGCCGCCTTGGAGGACTAGTATGTTTGGAGTTTTCCTGAACGTTCAGCACCTTTTGATCTTTCTAGCGTTGGGAATGCTACTGTGTTTGTCTTTTGCTCCTTCCGCCGGTCTTTCTTATATCTGAATCTCAGGGACCTCTTGATGTTAGCAGCATGGTCCAATGCATTGGTATCTATCTCAGGCGAGATGATCCCGGTAGGTTCTATCAGATGATATTCCTCTTCGTCGAATGATTAGTATCCTCCAGTTTTATTATTTTGCACGTGACACTCGTGTCTACAAAGCTTTCGTTGACAGGCTAGACCAGCAGAAAACCGCTATACAGAATTTGCTCGGTCGACGTCTCAAGTGGCAATTACGGGTTCTTCGAAAAGTTATCGAAGGCAGAAATACGACATATCGTGTGAGCGAACTGTGCTGAGTGTTACTATGGAGGCAAAACTGATTGAATGACAGAGAAAAGTTGAGTTACTTAGTGGAGAATTGGACCAAGGTGAAGGAGTGTGAACAAGTTGATTTGCTTTTATTTCTTGTATCTCTCTTATTGCAGCTAACGTCGAGAAGTCGCTGTCCAACTTAGTCTCTCCTCACAGGTCCGATTGCTCGTAAAAGGTGCCCGACCAGAACAAGATCTCACATGGTTGTAGGCGTATCATCGAGCATATATCAAATGTTTTTGGACGTCTCATTGACTCTAATCGAACCATGTCTCCAACATGAGTGCTGGATTACGATTATGGCTATATGTACCGAGGAATGTCCATGCCAACGAGTCGGCGACATTTATTGCTTTAGTATGCAAGTTGTTATCTAGGATCTAGCAGATTTTTGTCTTAAATGCACAAGGATGGAGAACAGTTTGCCACAAACAATAAGTAAATACTATGGACGCAAACTGTGTTCTTGCCACCATAGATAGATGCCGACTACACCTAAGCTAACTACTGCTGGTAATAAATCTAGCTGAACTATGGCGTATACCCATGCTGTCGCTAAAGGGGGACACTAAATGTACTTGAAATCAGATTGCAAGATGAGACAAACGGCATTCTGTAGACAAACCTGCTTCATATTTACCAACCACGATCCATGATTCAACAGATATAGCATCCTGCTGCCGGATAAAACGCCGAGTATAAAAAGCAGCATCCGCGTCTTCAGATAATATTTAAAGCGTGTCGCTGTCAAGAAACATGAACGAGTGAGTGACTGCAATAGCTCATGTCACATACTGTAGAACACGAATACCGAAATTACTCAAGGAGGGTCAGTAAGCCACAAGATTGAGTTCAACGACGTACTCGGCACTCCCGAAACCATTCTGTCAACAAGGGTTTGTAGAGTCGGATGCTTTCCGTACTGGAAGTGAATAAGGCTGTTCATACTATCAATGATTGACCATTCAAAGTCCCAAAGACGCACATCTCCATGAGGAGCAATAGAAAAGAGATAGGTATAATGTAAAGAGTTGCATCAAGAATTTCTTCGACGATAGGTATGTCCGTACTTCCTATGTCCTGTGCACTGGACCCAGGCGTAGTCTTCAATTTCTTCAGAATTCCGGTTTCGTTGAACAAGCGCCACTGCTCCTCTTCCGGTATATCTGTCGTTTCCAGGGAGGGTGTAATCTTCCGCGTTTCTACCTGCTTGACTTTGCGTTGTGCCATTGAGATCGATCTTGAGGTGTCACTCGTCAAAGTCACCTCATGATCGTGTCACGCTAATGACTGACCAAAACCTACTCGATATTTTACAGGCGCATGGAGAGCAATTCCTTAATTCATTCTCTCTCCCAAGTTTCCAATCCGAGCCTAAGAAGCAAAAAAGTTCCGAAGATGAAAATTCTTTGAGCATTGCTTCGACGTCACAGAATATAAGCCACGATGAAGAAGAATGGGGAGGCATCGCTGAAGAATTTGCAAACGACGTCGACAATGGTGATGGTAATATTGATACAGAAGTTTCAACGACTTTTGGTATGTTTACGAGGTGCTCTTATCACGCATTCAAAGTAACACAAGACTTTGGACAAGAAGATGATGAATTCATGGCCACGAGTTCATCTTCTGACTCAAACGTTGTTGTTTTCAAAGATGCGGACCGGAAGACAGAACCGCACGACTCAACATCAAGATCTCGTATGAAGGCCTTTATGGTTCGCTCCTATATTTTCTCTCGCTTTTCATGTTGATCAATTATCTGAAGTCTTCCAAAGTTACCAAACTGCGTCGAGATAGTCCTCAAGCTGTGAGGAAGGAGAAGACGCAGGAAGAGCTCGACGATGAACAGTAAATCTCCTAAGATATTGACGGATCCCCGCTTGATCAGCCCTTTTCAGCACAAATGCGCAGAATGATGCAAAGCTCCATCGTCTGATTCATACCAAGCTGCTATCTGGATCTCAGGATTCAGATTTAGACACGACTCCTGCACGACGCCGCAAAGCTTTGGCTGGACGTCTACTTGAGCTCTCTGGTGCAGCAAAACTTGGAAAGGGAGAAAACTCTATTCGTGATATGGAAAGAAACAAGGCATCTAAGCGCGTGCGAGATGGCTTGAAGGAAAAGCAAAAACAACGAGCGAGGCAACGGTTGGAAGAGGTAGCAACCAATATCAGCTTCACATACTATCGTGACTGACGTAACATGAAGGCTAAAAATCTTGGTAACTATCACCCAAGTTTAAAGAAGTTGTTCGAGGATTTGGAAGCCCCTTCAATCAAGAAACGGGAAAGGGGCCTCAAAATGGGTGTTGGAAAGTTTCGTGGTGGACTTTTACAACTTCGCCAAGAAGATCTTCACGTGGTCAATGGACCAGGTCGAGGTGGTCTGCGAGTCACTCGAAATGGTGAGAAGAGGGGACGAGGACCGGTAAATAAGACAGTCAACTAGATACTGGAATATATCGTGAAAAATCAACCCATTCAACGCATGGTGTGAGAAGTACCCTTCCAAGCTGTCTTTCTATGTATTTTTTGCTCCTACACAGGTCAGTTTGATGTACCAAAATTAAGGATATGTGTGCATTGGAACTGACCATGGTGACAAAATCACAATTACTGGTACAATAGAACCACAAGCTAAGTAATTTTGGAGAGGCACAATAATGACATAATCACACAGCCGCCATCAGGGTCACCAACCTTCCTGCCTTGCTGACTTGACTCCTTGAGAACAGTCCTCTGGTCCATATTTCAACAAGGGATTGGTAAGCATGTATATTGACTAGATACACTGTGTATACGCTAGAGAAAACTAGTAGCAATTAATTTAAAATAGATGACATATACTAACTCTGGTAGCATTTACCTTAGTTCCTAATTCCGATGGTGTTGTACAGACATATAATTACAACATTGCAAGAGTATCTTGGACAAATCCCACTGATCCTCCAGAGATCCGAACTTAGATAGTATCTTATATGTAATGTACAATAAATATCAGCTGCATTTTAGCTGCGGTCCCCTTAAAAACTGGATTTTGAAACTCTAAGGCATTTTAAAACCCGATGTACCTCCAGGTCAGGCATGTTAACGAAGTGTAGTTCCGGGTGGGAAAAGAGACTATTTGAAGGGCACCATAATCCTTTCCCTTTATTGAAGTGAACACAAAGATCTCTATACATAGAAGCATGAGGCAAACGCGAGTCTGTCTTCATCTTTCGGACGTGTGCCATGCTCCAATTTCTTTCCAACTGCATTATCTAAGGCCAGAAGAAAAGCTATATGCAATACGAACTGACTGTCCCTCAAAGGATATCCTCGTTTATGCATGTGATTCATGATTAGAGTCTTTGCGCCTGGCTCTCACTCCATTGTAACTGTCGCACATGCAATAAGGCCTGGGTAACCTTGCTGATAGCATCCGCCATTGCTCCAATCGATGAAGGGTCTATTGCAGCCTGTGGGTTGGTAATGGCCCTCAGCTTAGTGGATAATATGTGGAGTGCGGACTGCAACGCTGAGGCTGAATCATCCAGAGCTCGAAGATGAGGCCCTTCCAGATTCTTTCCAGTAAAAAGTCAATCAGGCTCATAGACTTGAGATTTATTACTCACAACTGAAGATTCGGATGGAAGATGTGTGATTGATGACGATGTCTAGAACGCCGAGGTCAGAATGAGACTGTGAGGATACGCACGGCCAAAATGTCACGAACAACAGGTTGAAGTTGTGCTAGAGGCTGATATACAGGTACGACAGGCTTGTTGAAACGACAGGATTCAGGAAAGAAGCAGGCATTGGAGTAATTCTCTCACTCACATGAGTATCGTTTTGTGCACCACTTTGTTCAGTCGTAGCAGGAGGGGTTATTATGGCATTGACATTCTTGGGTTCTTCATTAGTGAGGATTAAGCGTTCTCTTCCAGTCCAATCAAGCTCAGTGAGATAAATTCCACCACAGATCACACATTCCTATGCTCAAGTAGGAGTAAGGGACACCAAGATGTTATTTGGTACACGAACCTTTCTGGGATCCTTTTCAGTTCGGGATTTGGGAGGACGAACCAAAGGAACACCATAGCAGCGGTTATTGGGACACTCATCTCCTAGCATGGCCCAGCCCTTCAGAAGGCGCTTGCCGATCTCAGTTGAAGCAATATCTGATTGTTCACGGCGCCGTCTTGATTCCTCGCTGTCGTCAGGCGGGGCAAAAACTGGAGAACTTAAGACGCTAGATACTTCTGTGGGGGGCGTTGAGGAGCGAGACAGATTAGAAGCAGATGCCGTGCTCGATACTGAACCGGATGTAGTTTTGTTTTGTTGACGGGATTCTGTGATATACACATCCATTTTGGTCTTTATTGAGTTTTCAATGCGCACCTCCAGAAGTAACATCGCACTTCGCACAGAAATGAACGACTGGAGTCCTACCGTTCGGTGAACGCATCAAAGGAACACTACAGCCCGGTGTTTTGCAAGACTGGTCAGTTAAGACCTAATGAACTCAGATACACTGTTAAAAAGTACATATGATGAACGCACCCAGCCTTTCAGCATATATTCCCCGAGCTTGTTAGAAACGTCAACGACTGCAATGGACGACATTGCTCTCAACTACAAGATGAATTTCCAAGAGATCAGTCGCCGATGTTATTATATGACATAAGCAGAAGTTGAGTGACGCATCACGCGTGTCACATGATGAAGTTCTTTGACAACTGTTTCCTATTTTGGCAACTGCCACGACCATTGGACGTACAGGCAGCGTGAAGAATCGCCTTGTTGCTCGCTGGATCAGCCAGTCAAACACCTAATGAGATGAGGTATGGCAAGTACTGGCCCGAATATTTTATTGCTGTACTCCTCGTTGTGATCAACGGATCTCGGCCGTTCTGGTGGTATACCAATGCCACTGATGCGCCATTTCCTGTGACAGGGACTGGGTGGACTGCACAAAGAAAACTGGCTACTAGGTAGGTATGTCTATACCACTGCTCATACTTCCCTGTCATGTTTTTGGAAGGGAGAGAATCCGCGAACTGTGGTATCATGGTTTCGATAATTATATGGCTTATGGTCAGTGTAACTCTTCATGGATTCAACATCGCCGTTGACTAAACCTTAGCATTCCCTATGGATGAGGTATTGTATTAAGTAACACACTTAATTGATTGAAACTCATGTATAAACCAGTTGACGCCGCTCTCTTGTACGGGACAAGGGCCCGATTGGGGCAATCCGTGAGTGAGCCATATCCACCAGACAAGAGTACAATTAAGCGGGCGCTTCAAAAGGTGGAACGTCGCCTCAAACGACGTTGCGGGCAACTTCTCCTTGACTCTCATTGACGTAATCGATACTCTGGTTGTTCTAGACGATCGGCAGGGTTTCGAACAAGCTGTAAAGAACATCATAAACTGGGTTTCTTTTGACGTGAATACCAAACCGCAAGTCTTTGAGACGACAATCCGTGTGATGGGTGGTCTGTTGTCTGGTCATATATTCGCCAATCAGTCGGGGCAACCATTTTATCTTCCTTGGTATCGGGGTGAACTGTTAGAAATGGCACACGACCTCGGTAAAAGACTTCTTCCTGCCTTCAATACACCCACGGGCCTTCCATATGCCAGAGTGAATGATAATTTGTCTCTGTATATCTCAGCACTTAGAGATAATTCCAGATAAACTTACGACACGGGGTAACGAAGGGTGAAAGTTTAGAAACGTGTAGGTGTCAGTCTCGATGATTTATCAGATGTCACTCAAAATGCACAGGTACCGCCGGAGCTGGTTCTCTGATATTAGAATTTGCCACTCTAAGCCGACTAACTGGAGACGATCGCTTTGAAAAGGCGGCACACAGGGTACATCCCAATCTTTTCTGGCTCCGCTCGTAAAGCTAGTTTATGTTAATTGATATGTGCAGGCATTCTTTGGGATCTGGAACCGTAAATCCAACATAGGTCTTGTAGGAAACACCATCAATACATGGACTGGGGTTCGTAAGTCGGATTTCTTCCCTTATCAAATTCTCATTCTTTCTCTTCCAGGCATGGACATCTCCCGAAGTAACAAGTATTGGTGCTGGTGTAGATTCGTTCTATGAGTATGCTTTGAAATGGTATATCTTGAGTGGTACGAAGGTATCTATCTGGCTCAGGCTTGATCCTTACAATATTCAGGTGACGTTGAATACCTTGACGTCTGGGAAGAGGCCTATGCCGCCGTTATGCGATTTTCGAGAGCGACTGACGGATTTTGGGTGAGTCGGTGTGGTAGTAAGTTATCCTATGGCTTCTCACTACGTCCTAAGTACCGTACGGTACATATGGATAGCGGAGATGTGGCATATTTTACAGTCGACTCTTTATCTGCTTTTTGGCCCGGACTCCAAGTACTAGCAGGGGATATCCAAAGTGCCATCAGACTCCATCTCATCTGTAGGTTTCACCGTGCCTCTTCTCAGGTACTTTTCACATTTTCGCATTCTCCAGATTACAATTTATGGCGAACCCATTCAGGACTACCGGAAGTTTATGATACAAATTTTAAGAAAGCTACTTCTCACCAGTACCCTTTACGACCCGGTAAGTTTTCTCATCAGAATTTGAAAATTTCACTCTCATCTGCGCGTTTAGAGTTTATAGAATCAACGTGGTACCTTTATCGAGTGGGCCGTATGTTGTCTCACCGTTGGACCAAGCTAATGATTTTCCACAGGCTACTCAAGATCCATTCTACCTTGACGTAGGGGAGCGTGTTCTGTTTGATTTGATCACTCGATCAAAAGTAGACTGTGGCCTTGCTGGCATTCAAGACCTCAGGACCAACAAACGGGACGATCGAATGGAATCTTTTGCACTTTCAGAAACGCTGAAAGTCAGTGTTTCAAAGAAGGCTCTGTATTGTCTGGTATCAACTAATAAATCGACAGTACCTCTACTTACTTTTTGATGAGGACAACCCGTTACATAGTAATGATTCAAACTATGTCTTTACAACCGAAGGACACATACTTTCTCTCGGCCGACAACACTTGAAACCAATCTCCGCTGCACGCAGGAAACTACGTCACATAGACAATCATCAATGCCCGGTGTACCGGCCATTCTCTCAGGGCGCCAATCCACATGGTCATCAATTCGACGGTCTAGTTCGAGGTATTCAAAGTCGTCCTGATTTCGAGTATGCACGATCCTTGGTTGGTTTTTCCCCACCTCAAAAAGATATTATCACTTGGTCTCCATCCGGTTGGTGTGAAAGACCACACGTTGACCTGTTTGTGAGTCTTTCACTTTCCTGCTGCTGTGCAAGGTGATGAAGATTATGTTCTAGTCCTATGATGTTGTCTTATCCGTAGACGGGAGAACAGTCCCGGAAGATCTAAGTCCAAGCTTGCTCAAACTAGGTGTACTTCCAGATGGATTCATTATACAAAATGTTACTGGTATTCGAACCCACATTGTTCGACGATTGGATGGCAATGGCTACGATATCAGGAAATGTGTGTCATCCCCTTTATCATTCATCCATTCTGACATTGATCTTAGTGGGACACTACACCGTTCGAACCGGTCATATTGTCTACATTAACGACTCTTCGTTACTTGCTCATCTTGATGGCAAAAAGACTGATGTGAAACATCTAGACGTTCTTCTTCGGTTCTACGCGGAAGATGTTGACTCCCTGGTACGAGAGACCGGCATACCCACCACTACTTCAGATGATATGCAAGTCTTGCTAGTCGGCTACACTGCGCAATTCGGAGGCACTCTCAATATCAAGCCTCAATCAGATCCTTTACACTTCGCCCATAGAGGCGGAGTCAACGTTTACAGGGACGTTGATAATCCAGTTGGATGCGCTCCATATAGATATTCACATCCGTCCAGCGTCCTTGTAGTGCATCGAGGCGAGTGCACTTTCCTAGAGAAACTCATCTATGCTCGAGATGCGTCCGCGGTGGGGGTGATTGTTATTAGTGATGATGATCTCACCATAAATCCAACCGCTAATGCCGATGAATTACAAGCGGCTGGAGACTTGAGCAACACTACACTTGTTCTTCTACCACACAAAGCCGGCGAAACCCTTTTGGAGATGATACACCGCGCAGAGCAGGGAATCATAAGCCAGGTGAGGCTGGTGCTGGAGGACGACACGGTAGATACGCCATCATTGAAGGACCCAAACCGGATATTGTATATTAATGGCCACCCACTTCGTAATACAAGAATGTGGGTTTAGAATTATCTAATCGTCAGATTGGATGATGGTGTAAGATGGTGCATCTAAATTCGCGACACCCTTGAGGAATGTAAGTTCGATGATGAAGAGGTATTCTACGGTTTTACCGCCCTGCTTAGCGACAAGCTCGCCTGCAGCCTTGGCAGAACCACCTGTATGGCAGACTTTAGGTATGGGTGGCAAACTATGCAGTGGCGTTGCATACCGGTAGCGATAAGGTCGTCTATCACAATCACACTTTGACCTGGCTGGATAGCGTCAGCTTGCATCTCAAAAACGTCCTGAGACATTTGATCGTGAGCGTTTGTTCTTAGATCACAGTAGCCAATTGAGCTCACCGTGCCGTACTCCTTCTCATATGAAGCAGACACGCATTCTCCAGGAAGTTTACCACGTTTACGAACAGGGACGAAAGCGGCTCCCAAACGAAGCGCGATCAACGGCCCCAAAAGGAATCCACGAGCATCGAGTCCAACAACAACATCGATCTTCTTGGATGGAGAGGAGGCGATGGTGTGTGATGTTATATGATGAACGAAGTGTGTTATCAGAGTTTCGAATGCAAGTGGGTTCCTTAGAATCGGGAAGATGTCCAGGAACACGATGCCCTGAGACGTTTGTAAGTACGTTGAGCTTTGTCAGTCCTATTCCTTTGAAACGAACCTTTTTAGGAAAGTCAGGAAAAGACCTGAGATGGCTTTTGATGTATTCGACATCCAACATGGTGAGCTTTGACGAACAAAAAGAGTATAGTATGTATGGACTAAGTTCTTTTTAATCACATTGCTTATCTTTCCATGTGCCGTCTGCCGAGAATCAGAAAAGAATTAATGTATGTATATATATATACACGATCTGCTGAGCAACTCAAGTTGGGAAGAATCCGATGTTCATTTTCTCGGCTGATGCGCAAAACGCAAGTACAAGGAAGCAGCAAGCATGATAATATATGAGTGATCTACGACAAGCTCAGACCGAATCGAGAATTTCCGGTTCCTTAAAATCCTTAACCACCCGTGTGCCTGTCTCCTGTAAATTGCCAAAAAGATGAGCAGATACGACAAGAAGACGGCGATTTAAACATACGTCTGTTGACTCGCCATGCAGTTCGAGTAGTTTGGAGACATCGAATTTGGGTGCCTTCAAGATTTTCGCCTTACGAACATAGACGTTTTGCAAGGGGTAAATACCGCGAGCCGCCTTCTCAATCTCCCGTCCAATAGCTTCTGGCACAAACTTCTGGACAAGCTCCTTCAAGTCACAGCTAGTCGCCTCCCGAGTCATGATCTCGAACATCTTTTTCCTGATCTCCCGAACTTGAGCGGTTTGGGCATAGGTAGTCTTCTTGACCTGTGACGGGCGTCGCTTGGTGAAGCCAATAGCGAAAAGTCGGAGGAGATATCCGTCAGTAGTTTTAACATCGACATGAGCCTCCACGAGGGTTTGCCACTTGCGGACGAGAGAGCGCAGCTTGTCGGAGGTGAAGTCCATGCCATGGAAATTGGTAAGGCAGTTCTTTCCCTGAACCTCATCAACTCTTAGCTTGATCTTGCGGAAAGATTGCTCCTCGTCCTTGTTTAGGTCAGCTAGAGAGACCTCAATGATGCGTCCCTTTAGCGAGTCGTTTGCATTTTCTAGAGAGACATGAGGATGAAACGAAGTAAATGAGGACAGAACACACTAAGGCCCTGTGACCTGTTGACGAGGGTCTTGCCAACATTACGAATTTCGAAAATTGAAGGCGCCTTGATATCATACCAATCTAGAGGAGAAATGAAATGCAAATCGAATAAGAAGGAATGTATACACACCCTTGCGAGAAAAGGGGTCGACGACCTTCTTCTTGATACCCTTCTTGCCCTTGGAGAGGCGCTTGTTCTGAAAGATACGTTTTCATACGAGGGAAGAAACAGGCGAGCCGGAGTACAGACCTTGCCGACAGCCATATTGATGAATTAGGTGGCGGTGGGGAGGAAACCGCAGAGGAAGACGAGCCGGCACTTGGACGGGCCTAAGTTTTGGATGGCGAAGCAGACGTTTGGCTATGTTGACTGTCCAAATCGGTTCCAGTGGCTTCAAACCTTATCAATGCAGCTGTAAAGCAGTTCCCACGCATATGTCACAATGTCACACCACATGCTCACCCGCGCCGAATTCGACGCCGCATGCAAGATAATCGTAGATCGTCCTCCATCGCCAGCTCTCGCCGGCTGGTCATGGAATGAGCATTCTGTGTGCCGCTTTTGTTCCTCTCACTCTCGCAATCTAACTTCGTCAAGTCCGTACCCGGTTTAGGCTTCTTATCTAGGACCACACATCACTTGCGGCGCCCATCCACTGACGATCAACATGTAGTCCAAGAGGACGATGACGAGGCGGCGGCTGTGATAAAGGGCGTCCCTGAGACCTTGGTTTCGCAACAATATGTTGTGTATTCTCCGACTTTTCGCGTACCAACATTTTACTTCTCAATGCATGATTCCAGTTTGTCACACTGTTGCTTGCATGACCGTCTCGCCTAACAAATGACGTAGCGGGCAGTCCGCTGACTTTGGCCGATCTCATTCATACAACACTGTTCTACCCACTGGCCTTTGAGTACACCGAGTTTTCGACGTTCGGAATCACCCGTCCAGAGTCGTCGTTTCCTCTTCTTTCCCAGGGCGACCATCCGACCTTGGGGATCCCATGTTGGTATCTTCATCCCTGTGCCACAAGCCAGGCCGTCACCGAACTCATGGCTGAGATCGATGCTGCTGACAATGTGGATGGAGATGGAGAAACTGTACGATTGCGACGGTGGTTGGAAACGTGGTTCATGGTGCTTGGGACGGTGGTGAACGCAGGGACGGAACTGAGATGATCCCCGCGGACAAACACATGAAAGCACCGCGGAGCTTGGGCTCTATTGGATTAATAGATTCGTTTAGTTTTGTGACGTCTCGTCGTTTTACCTTGCACGTACAAGTTTATTCCAAATCGTACGATTAAGGAGATTGCAATCAGATCTGTTTATTCCGGTCGTATAAAGGCGATGCTCTCTTCTCGCTTTGCTTCTGTACCTCGTCTGTCTTCTCGTTCTTTCGTCTCCGTTTTCTCTCGTTCAATGGTATGTTAATCCACCTCGTCCCCAGTAGCCCCTATGACATCCTTCAGGTTCACGAAGCTGTCATCGTTGCTGCGGCCCGTACACCTGTCGGTTCTCTCAATGGGTCCCTCAAATCCTTTACTGCGACCCAGCTCGGTGCCATCGCCCTCAAGGCTGCACTCGAGTCTAAGAAGATTGACCCCGCAGTGGTTCAGGAAGTCTACTTTGGCAACGTCGTACAGGCAGGTGTTGGTCAGAGCCCTGCCCGTCAGGTCGCCTTGAGCGCCGGTCTCAAGACCAGCTCCGACGCAACCACCATTAACAAAGTCTGCGCCTCTGGTCTCAAGTCCATTATCCTTGCGGCTCAGAGCATCCAGTCCGGTGACCGCGACGTTGTTGCTGCCGGTGGAATGGAGAGCATGAGCAATGCTCCGTTCGTTACTCGGGTCCATTCTATCAAGCATGGGCTGACTTCATTCTTCTATCCAGGTTCCTTCTTCCCCGTCAGAACCCAGCCTTTGGTAAATTTACTGCCATCGACTCTCTTGAGAATGATGGTCTTTGGGATGTTTACAACAACTTTGCAATGGGTAACTGTGGTGAAGCTGCATCTGTCAAGCACGGAATCACCCGCGAGGCCCAGGATGCCCATGCCATTGAATCGTATAAACGCGCGGATAGGGCCTGGAAGTCTGGAGCCTTTGATGCTGAAGTTGTGCCAATTACAGTGAAGGGCAAAAAGGGCGACACCATTGTGAAGGAGGATGAAGAATATACCCGGGTAATCTTCGACAAGATCCCCTCTCTTCGTTCTGCGTTCAAGCAAGGTGGTAGCATCACTGCTGCAAACTCCTCGCCTCTCAGTGATGGTGCATCCGCGCTGATCTTGATGTCCGCTGAGAAGGCCAAAGAACTTGGACTAACCCCCCTTGCCAAAGTTATTTGTGCGGTGATATTTTCTTTTAGTTCTCGTCTTGACTCTAATATGGTGTCTTTCAGCTTGGGCTGATGCTGGTGTCGATCCTATAGACTTCCCAGAAGCACCCACA
>QLON01001222.1:0-21875 GCA_003313675.1 Termitomyces heimii
AGGGGCAGCACCACCAGCAAAGGGGAAGAACAATACTGCCAAAAGTCCAAAAGTGTACATGAAGGTGACTGGACCTAAAGGAAAGGTTTACCTCATAGAGGAAAGTGACCTTGGAAGATTCCAAACACTTAGCAATGAATCGACATCAGCTGGCTTTGCTGGGTTAGCAACCGACGAGGTACCTGCCCTACTTGCAGCAGATGAGTCTGAATGGGAGGGATGGGTAGCCACAGTTGATGAAGATGAAGCTCCCAGGGCATCAGTTGACTGGGACAAACACTTGACGGCCACTGATACTGTGCTAGTTGCTCTCGACAATAGCCATCCATTTTACGTCGACACAGGTGCAACAGTCCACATCTCTCCCTACAAATCCGACTTTTCTGCCCTTCAACCCATCCCACCTAAAGCAATTAAAGGGGTCGGAGGATCAGCGATCTCTGCCTGTGGAGTTGGCAGCATATATCTACAAACGACGGAAGGAAGCACACTTTGCTTGCACAATGCTCTCTATGTGCCAAACTCTACAGTGCGCTTGATCTCTGTCAGCAAGATATCTTGCGATAGCAACACGTACTCACGCTTTGATAACAATAATGTGACAATCATCGATTGTACCTCTAGAACCATAGTTGCCAAGGGTCCCCTAATCCAGAAGAGGAACCTGTATGCCATCGACCTATTAGATGCCACGGCTGAACATGCCTATGCTGCACAGCAGTCAGCTGATATGCAAACCTGGCATTGCCGCCTAGGCCATGTGAATTTCCAAGCCATCCTGCAGCTAGCCCGAGATCAAAGGATCAAAGGTGTGCTCCCCCTTCACTGTCCAATGCCAAAGTGTGACAGCTGTATTTTGGGTAAATAGACCCGAACAACAGTCCCAAAACTGAGGCAAGAAGGGAATAGAGCGACGCGGAGGCTGGAGATAGTGTGGGCAGACTTGATGGGACCAGTCAGGTCAGGACACTACTATGTACTAGACATAGTAGACGATCATAGCAACATGCCATGGGCCATTCCCCTCCACACTAAGGATGAAGCGTTTCAAGCCCTTAAGACTTGGGAACTAGTGCGGGAAGCTGAAACTGGGCTGAAGGTTGGGAAGTATTGCACTGGATTTGATGGCGAGCTAACCAGTAAAGAAATGGAGGCCTGGCTGGCATTGAGAGGTGTGACTGGCGAACATGGCGCCCCACACACCTCAGCACATATTGGCAGAGTTGAGCGCATGCATCGCACATTGATGGGCAAGGCCAGAACCATGAGGATAGACTCAAAATGTCCGGACTTCCTATGGGATGAGTTTTATCTCACAGCTGCCCATCTACATGCTAAAACACCTACAAAGTCCCTTGAAGGAAGGACACCATATGAAGTATGGTATAATCAGCAACCTGACTACTCCTATATGCGCGAGATAGGCTGCTGAGCATTTGTTTTTGTCCCCACACATAATCCAAAGGTGCACCCTAGGTCCATTGAATGTACGCTAATTGGCTATGGTGCTAACTCAAAAACATACCAATGCTGGGATGCCAAGAATAAAAAGGTGTATCAGTCCTTCTACGTCAAATTTATTGAACAACATGAGTCACCGGTCATCATGAACACACCACTGCCAACAACAGAACCCACCATTCCCAGCCTACATGACCTCGACAACAACGCATCACTAACACCAAGAAGAGAAGATGACGATGGAATGGGCTTTGACATTGACAACATAGACCCAGCCAACCCAGCTGAGCAACCACCATACACCCCAGGAGACCACATGGACGCTGCACCTCAACGATCGAATCGTATCCGACAATCAACAGAAAAGGCAAGTGTTGATGGAGCCAGACCGCTGACTAGATTGGAGAGAATGATGGAGGAGGTCAGAGAAAGTGGGAGGAGAATAAAGGAAAAAAGGGCAGACAGAAGAGCAGAAGACGAAGTAGCACCAGCACCCACAATCGAGGAACAAGCACTGGCACCCACAGCTGAGGAACAAGTGCCAGCACCCACAGTTGATCTTGATCAAATACTAGCGGCTATCTCAATACAATCAAACGACATTGACCCACTGCCAATGAATATTGATGATGAGCCCAGGACATGGGAGGAAGCAAAAGGAGGACCAGATGTGCTAAAGTGGGAGGCCGGTTACAAGGAGGAGTTAAATTCACTAAAGGAGATGGGGGTGTATAAACTCGTACCATGATCACAAGTGCCACAAGGATACAAAGTCAAAAAGGGGCAACCAGTTTTCAAGATAAAGAGAGACAAGCATGGAAATCCGATAAGATACAAGGTGCAATTAGTCTTCAAAGGTTATGAACAGATCCATGGGAAGGATTATCACAAAACCACATCCCCAACTGCGCGCATGGAATCATGGCGCATCTTGCTCCACATCGCCGTGATGGAAAACTGGGATGTGACTTAATTAGACGTCAAAACAGCATTCCTGTATGGCATCCTACCTGACAACGAGGTCCAATATATGGAACAACCGACCGGCTTTGAGGAACCAGGGAAAGAAGACTGGGTATGCAAGTTAGTACATGGGCTGTACAGAATGAAACAAGCTGGATGTATCTGGAATCAAACCCTGAATGAACATATGCTGTCATGGGGGTTCTCCAAACTGGCTTGTGAGTCCTGCATTTACTACAGGACATTGCCAACTGGCACTGTTATTGCTGCTGTACACATTGATGATTTCCTGTCCATCGCCAGCTCTAGAGATGAGAACAAAAGATTTAAATCGCAGCTGAAGGAAGTTTGGTCAATATCAGACCTAGGCCATCCATGCCATATCGTTGGAGTCTCAGTTGAATGGGATCAGGCCCACCGCACTGTCGCACTGTCTCAGACTGCGTTCATTAACAGGGTTATTCAACAGTTTGGCCAAAAGGAAGCCCACCCTCTATCCCTGCCAATGGAGCCAGGTCTGAAACTCCAGCGACCAAATCGCAACACTCAAATACGGGAGGAGAGACGCGATGTTGCGACGCTACCCTATAGGTCACTCGTTGGCTGCCTTCTCTACATAGCGATTGCAACTCGACCGGATATTGCATACGCAGTACAACAATTATTGCAGTTCCTCGACAACTTTGATAGAACGCACTGGAACGCTGCCATTCGACTCCTCCGATACCTGAAAGGCACGAGCAACTTGAAGTTACACTTGGGTGGCACCTCAATCACCCTCCTAGGCTTCACGGATGCAGACTGGGCAACTTGCCCAGACACTAGACACAGCACAGGCGGTTATATGTGGTCACTCAGAACTGGGGCTATATCATGGTCAGTGCGGAAACAGAAGACCATAGCAACTTCATCGTGTGAAGCCAAATACATGGCGGCTTACGAATCGGTGCAGGAATGTATTTGGCTCAGAGCTCTGCTGAAGGCTATAGGCTGGGACCTGACGACAAAGGCAACTACATTGTTCTGCAATAACAAGGCAGCGATCAACCTATTGGAAGACCCGACAGCACACACCCGAGTGAAACATTTCAATATTAAATATCATTTTCTCCGGGAACGTGCACAGATGGGCGAAATTATCGTGAAATATGTCAACACGAAGGACAATGTTGCAGACCTCTTCATAAAACCCTTGCCACGACCACTTTTTGTCTGCCTCCACCAAATGCTTGGCGTCACATGATCCCCATGATCCCAGCACGAGGAGGAGATAGTGTCGGGTTCGCGGTAAGGAGGAGTGTTAGAGTGTGATGATGTGATATAGTGATATACAGTGAACACAACACACAAAGGGGCCATCAAGGGCCAATGCTTGCTTTGTCTCGCTTGTACATATATATTCACCAAGCTACGTACAAGCACCCTCAGTCACGTTTACACGTCTCTGAGGGTGCATCATACCTAACATACATATCATACTATACTAACATAAATATACCTAGAATACTTACGTGTCTACTAGGTACTTTCAATATAGTCACGTTTACACGTCTCTGAGGAATACTTACATGTCTACTAGTTATACACCAGCGTGGAATTCTGTTGTTTAGTTCCAACAGGGTCATCATGCAAATATATAGTCCACGGGTACTCTGGATTGAGTCACCAGGACGAGTGATTCTTTTGAAGGTGTGGAGTTGTGCAATGTCAGAGGAAAGCAAGGAAAATAAGGCAAGCAGATTATTGGAAGGGATCGTGGAACGCGTCGAGACCATGTGAGGCACATGGTTGGTGTGTTGCAGATAGAAATGAGGGAGTGAAAAAAAAAAAAACTATACAGTTATTGGAATACGGATCAGAACCAGATGCACGCATACCTCAGTTGTTTACCAACCAACTGAGGTATGTCCAAAATATCCCTGATGATACCAAACCAGATAACTAATATTTACTATAGTCTGATATAAAACAGGTAATTAGATTGCCCAATACAGTTGTTTACCAACCGACTGAGTCTGATATAAAACAGGTTATGGGCCCCATAGCCACTTAGTAAAACAGACAACTCACCAAAATTTTACTGAATCTCTGACCCACAAAACCAACCAAAATCATGTCAAACCCATGGGGAACTTATCAAGATGATGTTTGAAAATGCCTTGCATGCATTTAATCTGGCACACAACCTCATCTCCCTCAGATCCCTTATCAAAAAGGGAGTAAAGGTTGGCCTTGAGAATAAGGGAGCTGTCTTAATGGCCCCTGATGGTAAAATCTTCATGTATTGCCAGATGGAGGGAACCATGTTCATGGTGACATTTACCCAGCCCCCAAGCACACTCTCAGTTTACTCATTGACACATCCAACTGATTTCAAGATATAGCACCAACACCTTGCTCACATGGAAGAGAGTACACTCCATGAAATGATCTGCAAGGACATAGTGACTGGGTTGATGGTGACAAAATTGCCAGTTAATAGGCAATGCAAAGATTGCATCATGAGTAAACATGCATGCCAACCATTTGATGAGCAGATTAAGCCAGAGGCTATGCTTTATGAGAGAGTTGCATTTGACTTGTAGGGACCTTCTTGAGTTCAAACAATGGGAGGTAAATCATTGATGCTTGTAGCAACAGATCAGGGCAGAGCAGAGTGTGCCATCTGGTTCCTGGCAAACAAAGCAGTGGAGATGACTCTGGTGTGCCTTGAGACCTTTGACATAAGAGCCAAAAACCAGTAGGGCTGGCAGGTAAAGGCAATTTGAATTGATGGCAGGACTAAATTCAATAACAAGCTTTGGAACAGGTACTGCCTGAAGTGCAGAATCATTCACACCACAACAGCACCACACTCATTCACTGCAAATAGAGTTGTGGAACACAGGAACTGCACCATCCTGAATTTGGCAAGGATCATGCTGAGTGATTCCCACCTACCAGCCCATTACTGGAGTGAGGCAGCCACCACAGCAGCACATGTGCTGGACTTGGTCCCAAGCTTGCAACATCCTGGGAAGACATCATATGAAATCAGAACTGGTTCAAAACCCAATGTATCATACCTTCATCTGTTTGGATATGTGGCATATGCTAAGGTGCCAAGAGAGGAGGGGGCCAGCAAACTTGATATGTATTCAATCAAAGCTGTACTAGTGGGGTATTTCAAGTATGGCAACTTTAAGCTTCTTGACTGAAGGACTGATAAAATATTCAGATCATGCAATATAATCTTTGAAGAGGGTTTAGCCCACCAAATGCTGCCTGATGGATGGATAAGGGAGCTGACTAACTTATACAATATCATTGACATGCTAACTATTGCCAAGGCCAATCTTGCATTACTTGTAGAGATGCAAGCCATGGCCACAAGTGATCAGGCACCCATACCTAGCACAGAGTGGCTGAGCCCTGACAATCCACACACTTAGTGGCTAGGAAGGGAACCTCCCTTGAATCATGTGACTTGAACCTGTCCAACTGCTTTGATAGCCCTGAGAGTGAGGAAGAGACATTTGCAAGCATGCCTGGCACTCTGTTGATGCATGTCCTAGATACTGATGAGACATGGGTACTCCAGTCATACTCTGAGGCAATGAGGCATCCAACCTCTGGCATGGCCTCATGGACCAAGTAATGGAATGTATGAGGGAGAGGAAAGTGTGACACCTCATGGAATGTCTAACTGGTGCATAGACAATGAAGAACCAATGAATCTTCACATTAAAGTATGATGGGGATGGCAAAGTGATTGGGTGGAAAGCACATCTCATTGCAAAAGGGTTCTCACAAATACCTGATGTTAATTATTTTGTCACTTACACATTGGTAGTGAAGTATGAGTCACTTTGGATGAATTTGGCAGTGGAAACTATAATGGACTACAAGATGTAACAAGTGGATTACACAAGCACATACCTTAATGCACCAACTCAAGTCCCCATCTTGATGGAGCAGCCAGAGGATTATGAGATCTGCCCCAGCAACATCTACCAGGTTGACATCAATGCAGGCAAATGAGTTTGGGGGAGCACAGTGCATAATAACAAGGATGATGGGAAGACCCTGGTATCACTTCTGGACAAGGCAATTTATGGCACAATGGACAGAGCTAACAATTGGTAGCATACTCTCAATAAAGAAATGAAGAGGCTAGGATACAAGAGATCAGAGGCAGACCAATCAGTCTAATCAAGGAAAAGAGAAGGAGAGAGAATAGTGATGAGCATGTATACAGATGACACATCTGGCATGTCATCTTTAAGGGAGGAGGTGGAGAGAGCACAAAGAGAACTTGGAGAGAAATATGAGATCAAGGACTTGGGAGATATCAAATTCATTCTGGGTATATAGATCATGTGTAACAGGCAAGAAAGACTTACTATGCTTGATTAGGAAAAATACCTGAAATAAACCTTGATCAAGTATGGCATGATGGATTGTACACCCAAATATATTCCACTACTGCCTAGAATAGTACTCAGCCATTCCTAGGCCTCAGCAACCAAGGAAGATCATGTATATATAAAAGACAAGCCATACTACAAAGTCTTGGATTTCCTAATGTATGCTCAGATCAGTATTCACCCTGACATTGCATTCACAATAACATCACTTAGCCAGTTCATGTCAAACTCTGGCAAGCCACACTGGCTTGCCTTGATGCATGTAATGAGATACATTAAAGGCACCCTGGGATACAAACTGCAATATGGAGGTCCTAGCTATAACAATTACATTCTGCACAGATACTATGACTCTGATTTTGCAGCCAACATTAACACCCACAAATTTATCTTTGGTGGAGTATACATCCAAGCAGGAGGACTCACTAGCTGGAGTGTGAAGTTCCAAACCACCATCTCAACCTCTACAACTAAAGCAGAATATATAGTCCTAGGACAAGCTGGAGAATAAAGATAGTGGATGTATTCAGCTTTGTTAGAGATTAGAATGCCAGTACCCCTCCCAGCATTGTTACAAGGCAACAATGACAGGTCAATAGCCATAGCCAAGAACAAGAGAAGTCACAACCACATAAAACACATTGATATTAGACACCATGCAATCCACCATGCAGTTGAGGAAGGGAAAATCCAAATCAGCCATGTTCCTAGCACAAACAACATTGCAGACTTGTTTACCAAACCATTACCATGCCTGCAGCACTTCAAGTTCTGCTCAATGTTGCAATTATGTGAATGACACCTACTATAAGTCTGAGAAAGTATTGGAAGGAATCATGAAATGTGTTGAGACCACATGATGCACATGGTTGGTGTGTTGCAGATGGAAATGAGGGAGTAAAAAAAAACTATACAATTATTGGAATACAGATTGGAACTGGATGCATGTATACCTCAGTTGTTTACTAACCAACTGAGGTATGTTCAAAATATCTCTAACAATACCAAACTGGATAACTAATATTTACTATAGTCTGTTATAAAACAGGTACTTAGATTGCCCAATACAGTTGTTTACCAACTAACTGAGTCTGATATAAAACACAGATGTAGTGCAGAGCATATACCACATGGACAGGGGATAGTTGAATATGGAAGAAATTAATCTTATTATCATAGTGGGGACATAGTGTACTATACACTGCTGGTGCTAGAAGGTGTTCCCAAATAAAAATGTGTAAAAGAAACATGTTATACTATTTCTACTGTAATGTTTTCTGATGGAAAAGGTCACTTTCCTTTATTTAAAGACTTTTCATTAGAAATTGGCACATTGAAAATGGTATTATGCTTCTTTTATGTTTTTTCCAATGAAAACACCTTCTGGTGCTAGCAGTAATAATAGGCTGCAACCTGTAGTGGTATGTGTGACAGAACATGTGAATACAGTAAAACAAATAGTCAGAACAACAGTACCAAAAGAGCAGCTGTACTGTATTAATCAGCTCAAAACAAGCTGTTATTAGTTCTATTGCCCCTATCATAAAATATCAATGCCTGAGCATATAAAAGTGATGGAAGTTGGCAAGAGTGAGAAAGATGTGTAATGTAGTAAATTTTGCAACTGAGGAAAACATGTCATTATAATTGACATTGAGGATCTGGGAAAATCCTTAGGCAAACAATGCAAGCCTTAAATTTTACCCTCAAAATGATTTTACTTTCCATGGCCTTTTTGTCTAAAGATAAATTGTCTACTTCCTTGAATACCTTCTTATGCAATAATTATTTGTATTCATCTTTAATAGCCTTTTGCCATTTTCAAGCCTTAGAGGAATTTAAAGCTTTTTCAACACAAAAACCAGAAATGGCAATGAAAGCCATGTAACAGATAGGTTTATCATCAACTTAGTCTTGTTAATACTGAATTGGTAAGCATTTCATACAATTTGATGATTTATGTTTAGATAAATTTGACCATTTCAATGTTTTTTGGAGTGCAAGAGGTACAGTTGTGTTATTTTCAAGAAGAGTAGTGGGAATGGGTGAGACAGAAGAATATTGTAAATCTTCTATATCATCCTTAGGGTCATTATTATTGATATTTTCATTAATTAGTTGTATTTTGACTTCAGACTCTAAAGATAGTCCTGAAATCAAGATCTTGTGAAATTTGTTAGATTTAGGATAAATGGCCATATCAATAAAATGGTTTATTTTATCTGAGGTCAAACTAGTAAGTCCTGAATCTAAATGAGCTAACTCACTTGGAGTGTTATTCTCATAGAATTTGACATCTCTAGAAGTGATAATTTTGCCATTTTCAAGATCTTTAAGCCAATATCCTTTAATTTCATTTGTCTACTAATTTAACATCCTCACATAAATAGCTCAAGATTCCAGTTTACCTTGTCATACTTTTTTAAGTATGTGAGCCCATCTCAAGGAGCTGAATATTTTAATATGGGATAGATCTGGTTCACAGCCATACTATTTTGTATGAGGAATCTTCTTTCCAAGTATAAAGGTAAGTGTAACAGAATGTAAATATATAGCATATAAAAATGCCTTGTTCTAATAATGTAGATCTATTTTCATAATATAAAGCATGCTCTATACCATTTCCATGAGAATGGCAATTGTATATTTAGTGATGCCATTTTGCTAGAGTCAGTAAAAGTTTGTAGTTTGGTATATAATGCCATTCTAACTACAAAACTTTTGCATTAGTTTATTGACAAACTCACTATCATTATCAATTTTGATAATCTTAATAAGTTTACCTCCTTCTTGTTCAAATTGAGTAACATTGTCATGAAGGGCAAAATAAGCTTCTTCTTTACTTGCAAGGAATAAATCAGTGGAGTAACATCAACTCACTTTAATTATAACTAAAGCATAATGTTTGCCATCCCAGGTTGGCACACTCATAGAGTCAGTCAAATCAAAGGTGAATAATTCATTTTTATTATATTGAGTATGACTTATGTTAGAAAGAGGAGGACAAGTTGATTTGCCTTTAGCATAATTGCTGCAAAGACAATTAAATTTGCAAAAAAACTTGATGTTAACTCTAATAACTAGGTCTTAATTGTCAGGTTCCACTGAGTCAGGGGCTTTTTGGGAAAGCAATGCCCTTACAAGGCAGACTTGATCTATGGATGCTTGGGTATCTGGAGCTCCAGAGCTAAGGCTCTGGGGTTCAAAACATGGACAGGGGGGGTGGTTCTGGGAAAACGGACTTGATCCAGAGCTTTGGGTGTTTTGTAGAGGCTGAGAGTTAGCAGGATTGAGTTGGAACTGGAGGTTCTAAGACAAGACCTAGTTAACAAGTTATGAGTTGCAAAGTGCATACCAAACTTAGAGCACGCAATTATTCTGGCATATTAGTCAAAGTGTGCCAGTCAGTGTGTACTAGTCAAATAAAAGGGCACACAATAATTCAGGTAATATCAAGACTAATGAATACAATGGTAAACTATGCTATAAGTACTATGGGGTTGGGTCTTGGAGTTTTGGAGTGTCTGGGATGGTTTCTGGGAGGTATTGAGTAATGGGCCAGGACTGTATACTTGGATTGTGTGTATAAGGTGCACAATCAATTGGCATAGGGGGGGCTGTAATGCATGATGGCCAGAAGCAGGTAGCGTAATCCAACAGTTGATGGTGGTTGATTCTGGGGTCTGTGATGCAGGGTTCCCAGGGGGGTTGGCTGATGGTGGTTGTGATGCAAGTTGATAGCAGCATTGGTAGTTGTGGGGGTGGGGTGTGTTGCAGGGTTGATGAAAGAAGGTTCTGGGTGGGGTTCTGGGGCTGTCCTGGGAAACTCTGGAGGGGGGTTATGACATTACCCCCTCCTCAGCACCAAGACCCTCTGAGGCATGTGTAACCAGTGGTTTGGTCTGGGGTCCAATCATGGGATCTGGCACTTAATCTACCATGTATTCAAAAAAAAATTTTTTTTACTATTAACTCAACTATATCATATATGCTAACACATTTTTTGACGCCCCCGGCTACTAACAAAGTGGCCCCTCTGATCACATAGGAGGCCCAGAATGTGTGATACCACATGCATGTGGCTATGCTTGCTCAACATGAGTGTTGCCATATCATTTATCTGTTACAACTGACTATCTTTTTCCAGAATAATGCAATAATTCTGCCCTGGAGGCAGGTCCCAGTCAGCCCCCAATGTAGGCCCCAGTGTTCTTCTGGAGCCCCATCCAAGTCATCCCATGCCTACTTTTGCACAGAAGACTGTCCCCCCTCCCTGTTCACAACCTCCTTCCCACCTTCAGCTATTTTGACAAAAGTGTCTACTTGTATTCCTCAGTCGTTATCTTATTATAGACCTATGGATATTAACACTTACAAATTCATGAAGAATATTAGACTTGATTGCCCACATGGAGTTTAACTTCTCTCATTGAACTCCAGGTGAGCATTATTCTATTATACTGTCCTTACATTATTCAATAATATATAAACTTCTCTCATTGAACTCCAGTTCCATATGAACACTAACCCAAGATTTCATCATTGCTTGCCTGCGCTGATTGTGACCTTCCTTGTGTACATCTGAGATGTTCCAATGTCATGTCTGCTCCCTGCTTCCGTCATTCTGGGATAGTGATAGGGGCTGTTTCAGAGGTCCCAGAAAGCCATCATGTTGCATGGGCAAATATAATGCAGGAGCAATTTAGGGAGGCCCTGGAAAGGCTCTGGGGTCTGCCTGCTCATGCCTGGTGTGTGAGCAATGGACCAGTAAGTGGTCTCCTACTTTGGATCTCTTTGCTGATTTTGGTGTAGTGCAAGCATTGTGCCTAGTGATGGGTTTCCTGCCTATTCAAGGTTCTGAGCTCTTTGTCCCACTAGGACATGGCCATGTGTGAGGTGTGCTATCTCAACCACAAGCAATGTTTCATATTGGTGCTGTGGAGGGCATGCTGCATTTTTTAGGAGCAGGAGTGGCTGCTGGGGAGAATCACCCAGAGGATGGGAGTCGAGAAGTGGGACTGAGTAGTGGAGCTGGTGGAGGAGGCACCCACAGAGGCATCTAGTGGGGGTTTGGGGGGCTAGAGGGCTGTCCAGGTGGGGGGTCAGGGTCATCTCATGGTCCTGATCACCCGTTGGGCAACCCAGGCTGGAACCAGCAGTTGCAAGGGCTGTGGGGGGTGCCTGGATAAAGGGAAGAGGCAGGCATTGCCCAGTTCCTCCCTGAGGCCTTCTAAGAGGCTGCCCGTGGAGATCTTGTCCTTGACTTTGCCAGCACACCTCTCTCCAGTGACCTTTTCTCCTTTATCTAAGTGGCTGCTGAGCATTGAGGCAAGGGGGGGGAGGAAGGAGCATGAGGAGAGGATAAGGGAAAAGATGGCACACTAGAGGGGGCTGGAGGGGGATTACAAGGCAGCTGTCCTGGAGCTGGGAGAAGTGAGGGTCGATGTTCAGGTAAAGCTCCCAAGTCCAGGTTTATTAAGTTTGGGGCTGGTTGAGGCCTTGCATGAGGATGCGGTTGTTGGGCATATAGCCTCCCTTAGTGAGTGATGCCTTCTTGTAGTTAGGTTAGTACTAATGTCCCTAGGTTGGGCCTGAGAGCATCACTTGCTCCTGGATGGGGCTGCCACAGCACTCTTATCCTTACAGGAGGAGTTGCCGACGGAGGTGAGGAATCCCAGGGTGGAGCACAGCCTGGACCTACTGGAGAGACTAATAACAGCTTACCGCTAGAGAAATGTCCTAGCTCTGAAATTGTGGTTTGAGCGGATCCTGAATGAGAGTAAACAGCTCTTGTCCTGGGACCAGCTGGCAGAGAAGGTATGGTGGGAGCACAGTTTGGGGGGAGTGGGGGAGGGTTTCCAGAGCTGGCTGAAGGAGGGGGAAAGGTGAGAGTCATTTGGAGTTTCTTGCCACTGTCTATAAGTTAGGTGAGGGTAATTTAGGGCCCCAGCTCTAAGAGCCCCCATTTTCTTATTACTGTCTGTCATTTAGTGTATATGTATTGCCATTCCTTGTAAATTAGTGTATATGTAGGATGTATATAACTTATCTTCCAGAGTTGAAAGACAGTGTAAGTAAAGGGGTAGAAAAACTAAAAAAGCACCTTGCCCAGGCTTTGGGGTGCTACTGTGGAGAAGAACTAAAAAGGAGGTAAGGTTTTAAGGAGGGGAAATAGAAGGTATATATAGGAGTTGAATCTTTACTAAACCCAGAGGCAGAGATTATGCCTGCTACTGCCGTCTGTGAGTCCTGCCCCCTAGAGGGTCATTTTTTGGGTGATGTTGCTGGAAGTCCTGGAGTTTGTCAAGGGCGCCATCAAGGTTTTGGTGTGGTTCCCAAGTGTTATCCTCTGGGCCATACCCATGCCATCATACAAGGAAGTGGGGTTGTTTATGAATATTCTAGGAGTCAAGGATGTCTTTGACCTCATAGTGGTACTTGTCCTTGACCTTGACTGAGAGAGGGGGTTTGGAGTGTCGCTCGGGAAAGGAGTCTGGGGGGTGTCTTTCCAGGAGGCAAACATAAAACACTGGGTGCAGACCTTTTAGTCCTGGGAGAAGCTTGATCTTGTAGGTGAGATGAAACTTTCTTTAAGACCTTGAATGGGCTGAGGCGCTTGTGATTGAGCTTTGAGAAGGGCCGGCAGGTGCAGAGGTGGCATTGATCTAACCATACCTTTGTCCTGGGGGCTTAGTCAGGAATGTCTTCCTATTTCCAGTTGGCATATTTCACATAGGCCCAGTTTGCAGTGTTGATTTCCTCCTGGAGGAATGCATGAAGGGACTAAAAATCTCAGGTGACCTCATGAGCAGTGTGTAATGGAATGTTTCAGAGCAAGAATGTCAGTTAGGGGTAATATTCTTTATTGGCAAAGAAAAGGGTCACTCTGGTGGCAGAGTGCAGCATATTATTGTAGGTGAATTTGGCTAGAAGGAGCTCGGTGCACCAGTCATCCTGTAGGTAGTTGACATATAGCTGGAGGTACTACTTAAGAGACTGGTTGACTCTTTTGGTTTGACCATTGGTTTTGGGGTAGTAGATAATGGAGAGACTGGCTTTTACTTCAAGGGCCTTACATAAAGAAGTCCAGAATTTGGATATGAAAAGTGGGCCCTAGTCAGAGATGATGTTATCTGAGAGTCCATATTTGGCAAAGATATGCTCGAGGAATAGCTGGGCAAAGTCCAGAGTGGTGTTCATGGTGTGGCAGGGTAGAAAGATGCCCTGCTTAGTTAGTCTACACACAATGACAAGGATGGCATCAAACTCTTCTGATTCCAGAAGTTCGACAATATAATCTAGGAATATAGAGGACCAGGGGCATCATCTGACTGGCAGGGGTTTCAGGAGCCCATAGAGTCGGTGTTGGAGGACCTTGGCCCGGAGGCAAGATTCATATGATTAAATGTAGCGGGTCATGTCCTTCTTTAACCCTGGCTAAAAGTAAGCTTGGGAGATAAGCTGGAGAGTCTTACATATCCCAGGGTGTCCCCGGAGCTTGTGGTCATAGTGTTGGCAGAAAACATCATAGTGGAGTCGGGCATAATCCAGGATGTAGATGCGACCATTCTGGAGGAGGAGTTTTTCATCAGGGGACAAGGAGAAGGCAGGATCCTGGTTGGTTCTGTTGAAGGGGTTGTGAGGGTCATAGTTAATGAAATACTTGTTCCAGGGGGTGTGGCATATCTAGCTCAGGATACCTTCATCATTCAAAATCAGTATGGCATTCAGATGTTTGTGGAGGATCACTATGCAATAATTAAATGCATTGTATTCTGCCTTAAACAATTTCTTGGGGTAGATGTCCAGTTGTTGGGTGAAGGCATCGAATTTGGCTCTGAGTCATCCCAGATGGTATTGGATTGTGAAATCATACTCCAAGAGGATTTTGGACCATCTGGCCTGCTGTTAGCTAAGTTGCTTGGTCATGGTGAAGTACTGCAGGTTGTTATAATCTGAGTAGACCTGGATCTGGTGCTGGGCTCCCTCAAGGTAGGCTTGCCATTATTTGAAGGCTTTGACAATGGCAAGGAGCTTCTTGTCATAGATATTGTAATTGAGCTTGGTGTCGATCATGGACCAGGTGTAGAAGGCAACTGACTGAGGCTCCCCACTATCAGCTTCCATCTGTGAGAGAATTTTAGTGATGGCATAGTCAGAGGTGTCACATTCTAGAATAATCAGGAGGGTGGGGTCATAGTACTAGAGTACGGGGGTAGTGGTGAAGGCCTTCTTGAGTAGGTTAAAGATGCTCTGATACCTACTGTCCCAGTTTTATGCCACATCCTTGCGTGTGAGCTAGTTGAGGGGTTTTGTGATACCAAAGTAGTTATCTATAAACCTCCAGTAGAAATTAACAAAACCTAAGAAGGATTATACTTCCTTAATGTTCCGAGGTTGTGGCCAGTTGACAATGGCCTTGACCTTGTGGGGGTTCATGCAAATGCTCTCTAGGGATACAATGATGGTGAAATACTCAATCTCTTCTATGTAGAATGAACATTTCTCAGGTTTGGTATAGAAGTTGTGCTCCTAGAGGCATCCTAGGACTTGCCAAACATGCTTCCGGTAGTGCTTCTTTGAGTCAGAGTAGATGAGGATGTTATTTAGGTAGATAATCATGAAAACATCACTCATGTCATGGAAGATGTCGTTCATGAAGTATTGGAATGTGGTGGGGGAGTTAGTCATTCTAAAGGGCATTACAAGGTATTCAAACAGACCATACCATGTGCAAAATGCGGTTTTTCACTCATGTCCCAGAGCAATGCGGACATTGTTGTAGTTGGAGTGGAGGTTGATTTTTATATAAACCTTGGTGCTGTGGAGTTAGTCAACCAGATTGCCAATGAGCAGAAGCAGGTAGTGGTTTTTCTTGGTGATCTCATTGAGTCCCCAGTAGTTGATGCAAAGTTAGAGCAAACTGTTCTTCTTCTAAGTAAATAGAACTGGGGCTCTGGCGGCAGAGGCAGAAGGTCAGATGAATCCCTTCCCAAGCATCTTATCAAGGTAGTTCTTGAGGGCCTGGAGTTTGACTTCCAACATGTTGTAAACCTTGCTAAAAGGGGGAGTGGTCTCTTTCTCAAGGTTAATTATATGGTTGTAGGGGCAGTGAGGAGGAATTTCTTTAGCATTGCCTTTGGAGAATACATTAGCAAATTCATGATACTCTGGGGGAACTACTTCTTGGAGGATCTGTTCCTTGATTTTCTTTTCTGGAGGGATAGCATCCTCTCATAGGTATTCTTCTGGGGGAGAAGGCAAAGTGTACAGCTGAAATGTGGGAGCTCTGTCCCTCATGAAATGGGCAAAGGGGGCAGCTCCAATGATCCTAATATTGAATGTATTTGAGTCGATTGGAGTCATGGATGCATCAGCTGAAATGGGTATGGTGCATGTCTGGGACTGGTCTGAGTAGTTCGGCCCTTTATATCTGTTCCAAGGAATGTTTAAGGGTTGAGCAGGGGCCTTGCGAGTTTGGACAGGTATTGGTGGAGTATGGCTGGGGGGCACAGTGGCTGCTTTGGGGATGTGGGGTGCTAGATTGCTTCCCAGGGCCTAGAGGTGCATGGCAGTTAGGTCTTGGGAAGGTCATTATGAGCATTCTCCAATCGATGTCGGGGTTCATGTTACATAACCAGGGTAATTCCAGCACCATCGGGGTTGATGCGTAGAGTCGCATAATTAGAAAGTTGGAAGTGAACTCATAGTCATTATCCAGGGTCACGCATCCTAAATGAGACCTTAGGATGGGGCTGAAGGAGGAGGAGGTGCCGTCAAGGTGTTGCAAGCCAAGGGGCTGGTTGAGGGGGTTATGGGGAAGGTCAAGGGCATCACTAATGAAAACTCTAGTAGCTCTGCTGTCAATAAGGGCCAATATTGGTCCTGGGGCACTATCCAGCCTGGCATTGATGACAAAGGATTGGGATGAGTGAGACTGGAGCCCAGGGGGTGGTGGAGATCCATTTAGAGAGTCCCTTGGGGTCAGTTCCGAAGAGTACAGGATATCAAAGGGAAGTTGCTGGTCATTGGGTGTCAGCTTTTAAGTCAGGTAGAGGGTGAGATATTACTAGTCAATGCAGAGATTGGTGTCCTGGAGCCATGGAAGCCCCAAAACCAGGGGCGCAAAGGAGTGTAGTTTAGTAATCAACATCTGGAGGGTATAAGTCTATTCATTGGCAAAAGTAACAGGCATACACATGAAGTGAGTGATGTCTCCTGCCATAGAGGTGTCCCCATCAAAGAGGCAGAGCTGCACCAGGACCGGAAGTCATTGAGCAGGTTCTGGGGTGAGGGTAGACCATGTTTTGTCAATGAAATTGTCTGTGGTACCACTGTTGATGAGGATGTTGAGGGGGGTTCCAGAGGGAGTGAGGTGGATTTTGAGGAGAAGGGAGTGTGAAAAGTGGGAGGGTAGATAAGCTGTGAGGGTATCCTGTGCAAGTATCATGGAACAGAGATGCAAGACTGGAGCAGAGAAGATATTGGAGTTGATTCCATGATTTAGGGCATTTTTTAGATCTAAATTGCCAGGTTGTTTTCTGAATATTTGTAGGTGGCATCCTCTTTTTCAAAGGTCCAGGTGGTGCATCCCATAACCTGTCATTGGGGACACTCAGAGATGAAGTGGTTTTTCTCACCACAGAGTATGCAAACCCCCTCCCTCCTCCATTGTTTCTATACATTCTTCAGAACCTCAATCCAGAGTTGTCCCTTTTTTAGGAGTCAGTTGGCCTAGAGGGCCTCTTTGTCCTGTTTGTTGGTGAAGTTGGGACCCTCAGGGTCCTCCAGGGGTTCTTTAGGGCTTGGCAGGTCACCCAGGTCATTGGTGGCTATGGCAGTGTTGAGTCAGGCCTGGGGGTGGGCATGGCTGCTGGAGTTAGCATTGGGTAGGCCACAACTTACTGGGGGTCTGTCACCAGAGAATGTAGAAGGATCATTGCTTTGGGTTTGGGAGTTGGGGTTTTTACCAGAGGACCATGGAGTTTCTCCCTTGAGATTCCAGGGGGCTCAGGAGTTCGAGTACTTGCTGCAGTCTTCCCAATATTGTTAATTGATTTGCATGATGAGGGCCTTGTATTTGTTGTAGAAGGGTTATTTCAGGGTGAGTCAAAGGATGTTCTTAATATGTTGTGGCAGTGCATAGCAGAGGGCATAGCAGAGGGCACTGTAATTCTAACCTGTCTCATAAGCTTCCTTTTTGAAACGTACGATGAAGGTGGTGAAGCATTCTTCAGAGCACATCTGAAGATTGAAGAGGTTGTCCTTGGCTTTAGCCATGGTGTTATAGATCCCGAATTTCCCAGAGAATTCTTCAATGAAGGCTTACTAGTAAAAGAGTGCCAGATTATTGAGGTTGAACTGGATGAGGATGGTGTAGTGGTCAAAGGTGATCCACTGGAGGTATGAAGTGGCAAAGGCCACTCAAGAGCTGTCAACCTGGAAAGTGAGTAGCTTTGCCTGAAATGTATTAAGATATTGGGTGAGGAATGTATGCCATTTTTAGAGGTTCCGGCCTGTAAATGCATTGGATTTTTGAATGTCTAAATGCTCTTTATGGGTGAAAGCATTGCAAATGTTGTCAGGTCTGGTGCCATTGCAGAGAGGGAGGCTGGCATTGTAGTAGTAGTAGTAGTGGTTACCTCCTCCTCCTTATAGAGAGAAGGCATCAAGGGCAGGACCCCACCTGCCTGAAGAGCCTCCTCTGGGCAGCTCACCTGGGGGTCTGCACCTAGGAGGTCCATTGCCCCAAGGGGGTTTGTTCTAACTGGGGGAGGCCTGGATCTCCACACAAATAGTGGCAGAGGTGGTTGGTGGGTGTTCGGTGGTGTCAGGTTGGTTTAAAGAGGGCCAGGTGCTGGGTTGGGTGCCAAGTCATGCGGAGGACATTCAGCCCAGGAGAGTCATGCTTGCATTGGAGGTCGTGAGAGGTTCCATAAGTCGAAGTGAGATAATGTGTCATGGCAGAAGCTGGATTTCAAAGGGGCTGGAGCAAATATGGGGGACTGCAGTATGGCTAAGGCATTTTGTCATTCTTCCCATTGTTATTGCCTCAGAGTGGGGACTGTGGAGGCTGCCAGAATGGGTTCTGGGAGTTTCTGTCAGATATGAATTGAGCAACCTGGATCTGCAGGGTTGTTGAGGGGTTGGGAAGAGGGGGATGCATGGACTTTATCAAGCAATTGATGCAATTCTTCGTGGAGGATTGTATTATATTTATACATTACCATAGTCTGCTCTAGGAGTTCTCCTTGCATGAGGCAATTTCCAAATTTAACCAAGCAATGGGCCCATTCCTCCAGAATGCCTATGAAGTCATCATGTTTGAAATCTGTAAGTAGTGCCCTTGCCTGCCTCACAAAGTCCTCTGGCAAGATCCTGAGTGAGTATAGTACTTTGTTCCATTGCCATTCGTATTTCTTGAGGCACTGTCATCCTATGGGTGAAGGAGGGGTCCTAGCAGGTGGGGTGGTGGTTAGATAGTGTCAAGGGGGGTAGTCGTAGTTGGGAGGTCCCCAGGGTTGGGGGGTGGGGTGCTGGTAGCTGTAATAGGGGGTGGGTGTAAAGGGGCCCTTGCTGAAGGGTACTGGGCAAGGTCTGCTAGGAACTGGTAGGGTCTCCGGCAGGCCTCCAGGGAAGCTCTGGTATGAAGGGACTTTCACAGGTTGTGCCATGGCTAAATTGAGCAGGGGGGCCCAGCTGAATAAGAACTCCAGATTGTAGAAGGATGGGTCAGGGGCCCAGTGGCAGTGGAGATATTGTGGTTCATATGGGAGGGGTGGGTAGGCAGGGCAGGGAGTCTGCATAGAGTAATGATCCAGGACCAAACACCTATAAGGGTTAGTTTGGTAGCCTGTGGGGTAGTAGGTATGAGTATACATAGCCATCAAGAATGGTGTAAGGAGGAAGTCTTGATATTATGTTAGGTTCTGCTGAGTTAGGGGCTTTCTAGAAAAGCAACACCTTTATAAGGCAGACTTGATCTACAAATACCCAGGTATCTGGAGCTCTGAGGCTAAGGCTCTGGAGTTCAAGACATGGATAGGGAAGGTGGTTCTAGAGAAATGGATTTGATCTGGGGCTTTGAGTGTTTTGTAGAGGCTGGGAGTTGGCAGGGGTCAAGTTAGAACTAGAGGTTCTAAGACAAGACTTGGTTAATAAGTTATGAGTCGCAAAGTGCATACCAAACTTAGAGCACATAATTATTCTGGCATGCCAGTCAAAGCATGCCAGTCAGTGTGTACCAGTCAAATAAAAGAGCATGCAACAATTCAGATAATATCAAGACTAACAAATACAATGGTGAACTATGCTATAAGTACTATGGAGTCAGGTCTTGGGGTTTTGGGGTGTCTGGGATAGTTTTTGGGAGGCATTGAGTAATAGGCTGGGACTGTATACTTGGATCACATATGTGGAGTGTGCAATCAATTGGCATGGGGGGAGCTGTAATGCATGATGGCTAGAAGCAAGTAGCATGATTCAACAGTTGATGGCAGTCAATCCTGGAGTCCATGATGCAGGGTTCTCAGAGGGATTGACTGATGGTAGTTGTGATGCGAGTTGATGGTGGTGTCAGTAGTTGTGGGGGCAGGGTATGTTGTGGGGTTGATGAAAGAGGGTCCCAGGTGGGGTTCTGGGACTATCCTGGGAAACTCCGGAAGGGGGTCATGACATTGATCAACCATGTTTTTAATAGTGCAAGGGCTAATATAATCCAATCAATGATGCCAAAGGCACATAGTTGATTTATTTGCAATGTAAACAATTTTATTTTTATCAATTCCTATAGTTATGATGACAATTTAGTAAAGGGTACCATATATTCTGATCAGATTTGCATGGAGGAAATCTTTTCCATCTTATGCCAAACCAATTCTGTAAGTCAAGCTCTTGATTGTGACTCTAGCTCTTTGTAATGAATTGAGGCTAATCAAATTAGCTCTCAATGTAAGAATGTGGAGGACATTGTGCAGTTTTACATCTGTAACTCCATTAGGCAAATAGGTTTGAAAAGAAATGGTTTCTTTTTTAGCCATAGTTAAAATGTTCATTCTGCCTACAAAGATGTGCTGGTAATTGACTTTCTGATAAACAATGAAATAAGATTGATCTGCAATCATATAACATAATGCAGCACTATCAAGGAGGAAGCTAGAAGGCATGTCATCCTCAGTGACCATTAAAATCTTGCCAATTTTATGTGAACTATTTTTGTTAATTAAAAGGAATAAATTAGCATTACTAACAGATTTTGATTTATTTAATTTGAGGCATTTGGATTGCTAATGGCCCTTTTTGCTGCAATTATAACATGTATTATTGAATTTAGGTTTGTGTTTCAATTAGGTACCTTTTTTCAATTATCTTGGCTCATGCTTGCTTCTACTTAAATAATGATTATTTTTCAAGATAAAAGCCAGAGTTTTGCTAGTAGCAGAGTCTCCAAGTATCAAGTGGTTATGAACTAATAATAACTTAGTTGTAACATTTTTCAAGGTTAGGGATGTATTTTAGAATAGTAAGTTTTGTTTAATAACTTCTCAAGTAGGTGTATATAGCAACATATATTCAATGGCACTGTGGATCAAGCCTACTGCAGAATCATCCTTGATGAGCCAATGCTCATACTTTTTTTATGCATGTTCCCAAGTTGAGAACTTCTTAGACTGCATCACCTTCATTAAATCATCTTCTTCCTTATAGAGAATATCAAAAGATTCATCTCCCTCTGGAGATGAGAAAGTTTTGGAGGATTCTTCTTTCTTTGGATGAGGTGCAGTCATTAATTCAGAATACTTGGCAGATAATTTGGGAAGGTGAGTTTTGCATTTAAAAACTACTCCCTACAACCCCTTGGCTTGCAATGCTGTTTGCATATTATCTGCCCAGATATAATAGTTTGTCCCATTGAACTTTAAAAACTATAAGGTTTTTAAAGTATTATTATTTGTAGTGGCAAGGCCCATAACCTGATACAGCATATTGTGCAACAAGATGTATTTGAGTACAAATATATAATACAAATATCTGGAGTTAATAAAT
>QLON01001223.1:0-25680 GCA_003313675.1 Termitomyces heimii
GCAATTGATGTCTTTATAAAAATAATTAAATGCATGTTGCATGGAGCCAAAATGGATCTATGTTATTAAGGAGAAGTATTCATATATGCTGTTTATATATGCTTTATAACTCCTATCTCAGCACTTGAAGAGTGCATTTTTTATACTAAATAGTAACAATTAGGAGACAAATCAGATATATTGCATTTATATATCTTTGATTCACTTGAATGGGCCTATATGCCTAAAAAAATTCAATATAAAAAACTTGAATTAAGAGTTGTGAAAGTATGTATGTTGGAATGGTGGACTGATGAAACTAAAGAATACCAATTGGAAGATCTTGAGAATGAAAAATTGATAACCTTGAGAGATGTACAATTTTATGAAGATGATACTTTAAGTAAACTAGCTTAAGTTAAAGTTGGACTTATTCAATCAACTGGCAAAGAAATTAATAAACTTATCAATGCTGCAATCTATTTCAAATTTTACATTCCTCACTGAATTTCTATTCCATCCAATAGTTTGGAGAATAAAGTAACAGCTATATTATAGAAGTGAGATAACTCTCAACAGATATTTATGGAATTGACTTTTGTAGACAATCTTTAATATCCTGAACTTCCACATCTAAGTACATCTCCACAATATGTTTCTTCAATGAATACTCTACTGGCACCATATAAATTAAAAAATGAGATTATTTACCAAGATAAGCTCCCTCTACATGTGAGCAACAATTATCTAGACAATATCAGCAAGAAACTAGTTTAGAAAGATGCAATTACATTGCATTTGTAGCAATATTAGGATTTACAATAATAGAAGCATTAAAATCTGCTGAAGCTAATAAGTAGAAGAATGCTATCAAACTGGAGTATCACCAGCTAGTTGATAAAGAAGTTTTTAAAGAAGTGAATAACTTATTTAAAGGAAAGAAAGCTGTTAATAGTAAAGTCATCCTCAAAAAAAAATTAAATAAATACAGAAACCATTAAAAGTTCAAAGCTCAAATAGTAGCTCAAAAATTTCTTCGAATCTCCAGTTTTAATTTCAGCAAAACATTTTTCTCTATAGCCAAATTCACTATACTATGTATTTTGTTTTGACTTCAGTAAAACATCTTCCTCTATAGTCAAATTCACTGTATTATATATTTTTTTGACACTTGCTGCAATACTAAATTTTAAAATTCATCAGATTAATGTAGTCAAAGTGTATTTGGAAGAAGCTCTTAATGAAGAAATCTATATGCAAGCACTTGATGAAGTAAGAAAGAAAAAGTATTGGAAGCTCTTGAAGGTGATCTATGGCTTCAAGCAAGCCAGAATAACTTCATGCTGTATTTATCAAGCTTAAACTTAAACAAACAAATTCTAATGACTGTTTTTGCATTTATATAAGGGACAATGCATCTGAAATCTAAGCCATTCTTGACTCATTAACTTGAGATATGCTTACTTATCTTTATTTATATGTTTATTCATCTTTAACTTGTGAATTTCAGACATAAACTTTAATATATATATATATCTATTTTCATTTAAATCCACTTCTGCTATAAATTATGCTTTGTTAATAGTCCAATGCACTCTGTGATGCTTTAATTTCCTTTGCAAAGAAGAATAATGGTGGCCTATGCTTTATTGTCAATTTTTGAATATTGAACATTGTTACACAGCCTAATATGTACTCTATTTCCTTAACCAATGAAATACTGAATTGTCTGAAGGCAGCAAAAGTTTTTACAATGCTGGACATACACTGGGCAGTAAGTGTGTATATTGATAAAGCTTGGCATATAAATGTGACCTGCTTTATAAGACTCTTGTATTAGGCATGGGCTTTTAGAGCATTATAGCATTCTTTTGCAATTTCATTAATTTCAAGGCTTTTTAGCTCTTGTTATGACTCCTCCCCTTTGAAACCCTCCAGAACAGCCTTGGAGCCTCATTCGGGGCCTTCTTTTGTCAACTCCACAACATGCCCCACCTCCACAGCTGCTGATGCCACTATTACATGCATCAAAACTGCAATTAGCCACTCTCCCTGGAAACTCTGCATCATAGACCTTAGAATCAACCACCATCAACAATCAGATCATGTGACTTACTTCTAGCCATCACACATCATAGCTCCCTCTGTGCCAATTAATTGCATGCCTTACACATGCAATCCAAGTATACAGTTCCTGCCCACTACTCAATGCCTTTCGGAGCCCATTCCAGATACTCCAGAACTCCAAGACCCAACCCCATAGTACTTATAGTGTAGTTCTCCATTGTATTCACTAGTTTTGATATTAACTTGAATTGTTGCATGCCCACTTGCTTGACTAGTATGCACTGACTGGCATACTTTGACTGGCATGCCTGAATAACCATATGCTCTAAGTTTAGTATGCACTTTGCAACTTATAACTTGTTAATCCAGTCTCATCTTAGAACACCTGGTTCTGACTCAACTGACTTCCAACTCTCAGCCTCCAAAATACCCAAAGCCTTAGGTCAAGCTCCATTTTCCAGAGCCACCTCTTGTTCATGTCTTGAGCTCTAGAGTCCTAGCTTCAGAACTCCAGATACTCAAGTATCCATAGATCAAGTCTGCTTTGTAAAGGCATTGCTTTCCTAGAAAGCCCCCAACTCAGCAGAATCTGACAGCTCTGAGTTAGATACAACTATATAGATAATGCTAATGATGAAGTCATTATTAGACAATCAATTAGCATATACATTGTATTTAGTGATAAAGTTGAGTTATATATTAACAATAAAACTTTTAAATCCCTCCAAACTTAAGTCTTGTAAAGACTTGCTAATGTGACAATCCACATGCTCTACACCTTTTCACATATTCAGAAGCTATTTTATATAGTTGATAGTTTATTTGCTCTTTATCAAGCATTTAGCAATACTGCATTTACTACTCAAGACTTTAAAGTTGCTTCTTACTCTTATAATTATAGCTCTGGATTCTTTTGCTATGAGAACTGCTACAATGCCAAGCTTTTTTGCTAAGAATACATAAAAGAATGATGCATCTGCCCAGGAGGAGGAATGATTAAGAAGACTATTGAATAATCTTACATTGCATAACATGCTGCATGAGAAGGAGCAAAGAAAGAAAAATCAAAGTAAGAAGAAGGCTCAAATAATAACAGTGGCATTAAAAATGGGATTGCTATAAAAGAACTAGATGGTCAAGCCTACATCTTTAACATAGACAACTTACAGAAGATACAGCTTAAAACTCCTAAATTAACTAAGTTTGCAGATGCTAGAACTGCTAATTCTACAGACTTTTTTGAATATAAAGGATTCATAGCCACTAATAAGAATGAAGCAAATACACCATGAGCTACAGTTAACTGAAACATTTATTCAATCATGATTATGCATACTTGCAAAATAACTTTCATAAATATAGCAATTATTCTAGCAAATCCATTTAGCAACACTTAATTTATCTCATTCACTAAAAAACCATTCTATATGAACTCAGAAGCTATCTTATACATATCTCCCTATGCATCCAACTTTATCATACTGCAATTGATTCTACCTTAGGCTATCAAGCTATCAAAGAAGTAGGAAGATCTTCAATCTAAGTTATTAGTATAGAATAAATATGGCTCCAAGTCTAGAACCAGATTAAAATCTATTTTGAGAATGCCTTATATATCCCCACTTCCTCTATTAGACTAATCTCCATCTCTACTCTCACTATTAGTATGCAAGCCCTGATTATTTTCAGCTGATCAAGAATTACCATCTTTGATATAGTATTTGAAACTTTACTAACTGCAAAACCTCTAATACCTAGTGATTGACTATATATATTAGAACTATAAAATATGCTGTTCAAACATACATTGACTGCTGCTCAGCAACTCATGAAGATCAATATCTAGCATTGACATTTCAGATATACCAACTAGCAAGTTATTGCCACCATGGCTCAAAATAACCTTTTGCCAAATGTATCATTCTTCTCCTTTTCTGCACAGCTCAAATATATTCTTAGAAAATAAATAAGAATATTGATACTAAAGGTGCAAGAAGAAGGGCACAGAAAAACTAAAAGACTATAAATAGTTTGGATAGACTTGGCAGGACCCATGCATATAAATATATTATAGACTTTATTAATAATTACTCTGATATAGCATAATTAATACTACTCAAATCAAAAGTGGATGCAGTCACAGGACTATAAATGTGGGAAAGAAAAAGAAAACTAGAAACTAGTAGAAAAGTCAGCATATATTAAACTGGGCACAATAGCAAACTGAAAAACTATCAAATTAAAGACTAGTTAGCACATAATTTTAAAATCAATATATGAGAAATCAAATGCATTCTTATTAGTTATGCATAAAACTCAAAAGAATATAGGTGCTACAACTTCAAAGCTAGAAAAATATATGAGTTTTACTATATATTAACAATGCACTTATGCTAAGTAAACTTAAAGCAGATAAATAAGTGCTCACACTCACAGTTGTGAGATTTAACCCAAATAAATCAATGTTGATTAGTAACATTTACAAATTATCATTAACTACTTCTTTCTTCATTGATGACAAAGATAAGATTGACACTTTTATGCTCTTACTAGCACAATAGATTGATCTTACACTAACAGAGTAAAACAATAATAATATACTAGTATTTTCACAATAATTTAGTCAAATCCATATACCAACAGCAAAGGCTAGCTCAGACCATTCACCACTAACATGCACCAAATGTGCCATGCAAGAATTATAAGAAGCTAAATTTATAGATGACTTATGCACTATAAGCTTTAATGATAAATTACAAATCTAGAAAGAAGTAAAGGCATCAGTCTATGCTAAGCAATGGAAGGCTAAATGAGCTGAATTCACTAAAGAATATAGGAGCCTATAAGCTAATATTATGAGATTAGGTACCTCCAAATTGCAAAGTTCATAAAAGCAGGTCAGTTTTCAAGCTCAAGAAAGATAAAAATAGGAAAATGATATACTTTAAAGTTTAACTTGTATTTAAGAGTTTTGAACAAGTCTATAGCTGTAACTATACTAGGATAACCTTATTAATGGCACAAATAGAATTGTAGTGAGTTCTACTCCATCTAGTAGCAAAAATGAGATGCCACTCAAATCAACATAAAAACAGCATTCTTATATAGCTTCTTTTTCAATAACAAAACTCAGTATATAGAATAGCCTAATAGGTTTAAAGAACCCAGTAAAGAAGACTGGGTATAGTGCTCACTCTGAGGCCTCTATGACATGAAACAAGCTAGGTGTATATAAAATCAAATACTAAATAACAATATAATATCTTGAAAATTTACTTGACTATTATATAAATCATGCATGTACTTTAGAAGGAGCAGCATTAGAATTGTCATAGCTGCAGTCTATGTTAACAACTTTCTTGCCATCACCATTAGCAAGAAGGAGAATAATAAGTTCCAACACTAATTTCATTCTGCATGAATCATTTCTAACCTTGGCCTATCAAAGTTTTCATAGGCATTGCAATTAAATGAAATCATGATAATAATGTGAAATTAGGTTATTTGGATTAGTCTGAATATAGGCAATTACAAATGAACTAGCTTTTACTAAGTTTTAAAGCTAAATTACATTCTACAAAGTACTTTATAAAATATATAGGTGGATAATAGAGTTTATTAGTTTTCAGTCAATGTAACCTTGGTCACACTAAAAGAAGGTCCAAAAGGCATATCAAACTAATGACCTGAAGTATACCATTGCCTTGGGCTTAAGATATTCACTTCTTAGAGATTTTGAGCATAAGCAATCAGCAACTTTCTAAATGTCACAGAATCTCTCTTTATTTATATTATTTCTCCTCTTTGTAATGCATGATATTTATTTTCCCATTATTCTGGGCTATTTTTTGGTTCCAAGAAACTTGTTATAAATTTCCTGGCTAAAAGAGAGTTCTTTAATGTTTTTAGTGCTTCAGCTCTGTAAATTGCTAATATTTCCCTCAGTTCTTTTCCAAATGCCTTCAGACCTTTTTTATACAGCTACAACCTCATTTAGCAGTAGATTATTTTATCAATTGATGCAATTATATCTTTGATGATGCCATTAGATTCTATTAGATCTGCAGTAATTGCCTTGATTTGTCATTAATATACTAATAACAGCTTTATTGAGAATGCTCAATGTTTACATAAAATAAATCACCTGATCTCCAGAGACCTGAGCATAGTTACATAATTACTGTCACATAATTAATTGGGATGCACATGCCACATAATTATAGTCACATGATTGATTTGAGTGTGCATTAAATCAAAATACTGATAAGTTAATTTCTCAACATCTAAGCCACTGATAAGGCTGATATAACATGATTTAGAGAGGGCTTTGCAAGGCAGTTTCAGCTATATCATTTGCCTACAGTTTCTGGTAGAACTGCTTATAGTTTTCAATAGAAGTCTGTTTTATTTAGACTTTTTAATGATTAATAGCTTTGTCTTGTCTTATTGTTGAGACAGATATATCAATAAAAATACTGTCCAGCTATTTCAAACAGTGCTAATAGATAAAATCATATCTCAGTTCAGCCAGTCAAGTGCCACACTCTGATTTCTCCCCATGGAGCCCAGCCTCAAACTGCAATAATTTAACAAATCATCACTTTCTAGTGATAAAATTCACATTTTACAGAAAATGCCATACTGATCCCTTATCAGATGTTTGCTCTACCTTGCCATCTTCACCTGACCTAACATATCCTACACTATACAATAACTTAGCTAATTTGTCAACTGTTACACTGCTGTCTACTAGCAGTAGCCATTAGGCTTATATACTATCTTAAAGGAATATGGAAACTAAGGCTGATTCTAGGTTGCACTAATATTCTAGCTGATCTCACTGGCTTCACTGATTCTGACTGGGCAACTTGTCTAAATACCTGCTAAAGCATTGGTGGCTATGTATGAAGCTTGAAATCAAGCATAGTCTCTTAGACAGTGTATAAACAAAAGTCTATTGCTATGTCCTCCTATAAGGCCAAATATATAATCACATTTAAAAGCACTTAAAAATGTATTTAGTTAAGAACTCTATCAAAGAATATTGAATACAACTGCACAAATAGAGCAACAGGCAATTAGCAGTTGCTTGATAGAATCTGCCTTTACTTCTACCTTGTACACTAATAGATTCTGGCATATTTTTGGGTAATGATGCTTTAGTGAGAGATAGTAACCCATACTTCATCTTCTAAACCTACAAAACCTCTAAAGTCTGGCCAATGTTATGTTTGCCAAAATGCAAATAGGTCTACTGTGCTATGAAGGGGCAGATGCATAGATTGTGAATTATATAATCATAAACTTTCTTTATGCAGGAGCAACTCTCAGTTTTTCAAGAAAGAAGGTAACAGCTGGCATTTTCCATGAAGTAACACTATGTGTTTCAGCTTTAACATATCATCTTGCACCAGAGCTAATTATAGCCATGCCTATCTTTGTTCCCTCTGTGGCTCTGCCACTCATGGAGTGCATGCATATCCCTCTTGAAAATATATTTCCCCTATTCACATCCTTAATTGCAGACTATACAAAGTATGCTTTATTATCTGCTGTCAGGTTCCACTAAATTAGGGGCTTTTTAGGAAAGCAATGCCCTTACAAGGTGGACTTGATTTATGGATACTCGGGTGTCTGGAGCTCCGGGGCTAGGGCTCCAGAGTTTAAGACACAGACAGGGAGTAGTTCCAGGAAATGGAACTTAATCCAGGACTTCAGGTGTTTTTGTAGAGGCTGGGGGTTGAGGAAGGTTGAGTTGGAACCAGAGGTTCTAAGACAAGACCCAGTTAGTAAATTAAGAGTCACAAAATGCATACCAAACTTAGAGCACATAATTATTCCAGCATGCCAGTCAAAGCGTGCCAGTCAGTGCATACTAGTCAAGTAAAAGGGCATGCAACAATTCAAATAATATTAAAACTAGCAAATACAATGGGGAACTATGCTATAAGTACTACAGAGTCAGGTCTTGGGGTTCCAGGGTGTCTGGGATGGGTTCTGGGAGGCATTGAGTAATGGACAGAGACTGTATACTTAGATTATGCATGTGGGTTGCATAATTAATTAGTGTGGAGAGAGCTGTGATGCATGATGGCTGGGAGTGGGTCATGTGATCTGATCATTGACAGCAGTCAATCCCGGGGTCTGTGATGCAAGGTTCCCAGGGGAGTGGGCTAATGGCAGTTGTAATGCATATAATAGTAGCATCGATAGCTGTAGGGGCGGGGCACATTGCGGGGTTGATGAAAGAGGGTCCCAGATGGGGTTCTGTGGCTATCTTGGGGGGCTTCAGAGGGGGGTCATAACATCACCCCCTCCTCAGTGCCAAGACCTTCCAAGGTATGTGTAACTAGTGGTTCAGACTGGAGTCCAATTATGGGATCCAGCACCTAACCCCAATGCATTCTTTGATGCCCCTAGCTACTAATGAAGTGGCCCTTCTGGTTGTGTGGAAGGCCTGGGATGCATGATACCACATATATATGGCAGTGCTTGCTCAACATGAGTGTCACCACATTATCTATTTGTTATGACTGATTTTTCTTTTCTAGAACAATGCAATAATCCTGCCTTGGAGGTGAGTTCCAGCCGGCTCCCACAGCCTGCTCCTGATGCAGGCCCCAGTGCCCTTCTGGAGTCCCATCTGAGTCATTCCATGCCCATTTTTGTATAGAAAACTGTCCCCTGTCCACAACCCTCTTCCTACCCTAGGCTATCTGCCCCTGTTTCCATTGCTCCAAGATGGTAATAAGGGCCGTTTCAGAGGTTCCAGAGAGCCGATATGTTGCATGGGCAGACATAATGCAAAAGCAATTTAGGAAGGCCCTGGAGAGGCTCCAGGGTCTGCCTGCCCATGCCTGGTATATAAGCAATGGACTAGTGAGTAGTCTTCTGCTTTGGGTCTCTTTGCTGATTTTGGCACAGTGCTTGCACTGTGCTTGGCAATGTTTGAGGTCCCAGGCCCCTTGTCCCACTGGGACATAGCTGTATGCAAGGTGTGCCACCTCAATTACAAGCAATGTTCTATATCAGTGCTATGGAAGATGTGCTACATTTCTTGAGAGTAGGGGTAGCCACTGGAGGAAATCACTCAGAGGATGGGAGTTGAGGAGTAGGACTGGGTAGTGAAGCTGGTGAGGGAGGCACCCATAAAAGTGTCTAGTGGGGGTTTAGGAGGTCAAAGGGCTGTCTGGGTGGGGAGCCGGGGTCGTTCCATAGTCTTGATCATCCATTGGGTGACCAAGGCTAGGACCAGCAGTTACGAGGGCCATGGGGGGCACCTGGACAAAAGAAAGAAGCAGGCATTGCCTAGTCCCTCCTCAGAGCCTTCCAAGAGGGTGCATCTGCCCACAAAGACCTCATCCCTGGCTTCGCCAGCACGCCTCTCCCCAGTGACCTTTTTTTCCTTATCCAGGTAGCTACTGGACATCAAGGTGAGGATTCAGCAGAGGTGTTTAGGATAGGGTGACCGGGAGAGGGAGGAGCATGAAGAGGAGGCAAGGAAGGAGGTGGCGTGCCAGAGGGGGCTGGAAGAAGACTACTAGGTGGCCATCCCAGAGCTGAAAGAGGTGAGGGTGGCCTAAGGAAAAGTTAAAGTGTAGGTGGGGCTCCTGAGGCAGGATTTGTCAAGTCTGAGGCTGATCAAGGCCCTGCATCAGGACATAGTAATTGAGTGTATAGCTTCTCTAAGTGAGTATTTCCTTCTTGCAGCCAGATCAGTACTGATATCCCCAGGTTGGGCCTAGAAGCATCACCTGCTCCTGAATGGGGCTGCCACAGCACTCTTATCCCTGCAAGAAGGGTTGCAGATGGAGGTGAGAAGTCCTGGGGTAGAGCATAGCCTGGACCTGCTAGGGAGGCTGGTGATGGCTCATTGCTGGAGAAATGTCCTGGCCCTGGAGTCATGGTTTAAGCAGATCCTGGATAAGGGTGAATAGCTTCCATCCTGAGATCAGCTGGCAGAAGAGGTATGGTAGGAGCATGGTCCGAGGGGAGTGGGGGAGGATTTCTGGGGCTGGTCGAAGGGGGAGAAGGGTGAGGGTAGTTCAGAGCCCTAGCTCTAGAAGCCCTCATTTTCTTGCCACTGTCTATAGGTTAGTGTATGTGTATTGCCACTATCTGTAGATTATTGTATATATAAAATGTATATAATTGGTCTCCTAGAGTTGAAAAACAATGTCAGTAAGGTGGTAGAAGAACTAGGAAAAGCACCTTACTCAGATTTCAGGGCACTACTGTGGAAGAGGACTAAAAGGGAGTAAGATTTTTTAGAGAGGGGGAATGGAAGGTATACATGGGAGTTGAATCTTTACTCAACCCAGAGGTAGGGGTTATGCCTGCTACTACCATCTGTGAGTCCTATGCCTGGAAGGGTTATTTCCTGGGTACCATTGCTGGAAGTCCTGGAGTTTGTCAAAGGCACCTTTGAGGTTTTGGCATGATTCCCAAGTGTTGTCTTCCAGGCTGTATCTTTGTCATCATATAAGGAAGTGAGGTCATCCACAAATGTTCCAGAAGTCAAGAATATCCTCAACCTTGTAGTAGTACTTATCCTTGACCTCAACTGGAGGAGGGGGTTCAGAGCATTGCTCAGAAAAGGGGTCTAGGAGATATTGTTCCAGGAGGCAGATGTGAAATACCAGGTGCAAATCTTTAAGTCCTGAGGGGAGCTCAATCTTGTAGGCATGGAATGAGACTTTTTTCAAGACCTTGAATGGGCCAAGGTGCTTATGATTGAGCTTTGGGAAGAGCTGGCAGGTGCAGAGGTGGCATCAATCTAACCATACCTTTGTTCTGGGGGCTCAGCTAGGGGTGTCTTCCTATTTCTGGTTGGCATATTTTGCATAGGCTCAGTTTGCAGTGTTGATTTCCTCCTAGAAGAACACATGAAGGAACTGAAGATCCCAGGTAACTTTGTGAGTGATGTGTGATAAGATATCCCAGAGTGAGAATGTCAGTTGGGGGTGATATCCTTTGTTGGCAAAGAAGGGGATCACCCCAGTGGCCAAGTGCAGTATGTTGTTGTAGGTGAATTCAGCTAGAGGGAGCTTGGTGTGCCAGTCATCCTATAAGTAGTTGACATATAGCCAGAGGTACTGCTCAAGAGACTGGTTGACCCTTTCAATTTGACCATTAGTTTTGGGATGGTAGGTGGTGAAGAGACTGGCTTTTACTTCAAGAGCCTTGTATAGGGAAGTCCAGAATTTAGACATAAAGAGTGGGCCTTAGTTGGAGACAATGTTATCTAGGAGTCTGTGTTTGGCAAAGACGTGCTCAATGAATAGCCAGGCAAAGTTCAGGGCAGTGTCCATGGTATGGCAGAGTAAGAAGATGCCCTGCTTGGTTAGCCTACATACAATAATGAAGATAGCATTGAACCCTTCTGATTCCAGAAATTCGACAATATGATTCAGGGATATAGAGGATCAGGGGTGTCAACCAACTGGCAGAGGTTTTAGGAGCCCATAGAGTTGGTGTCAGGAAAATTTGGCCCAGAGGCAGGGTTTGCATGATCAAATATAGCGAGTCACATTCTTCCTTAACTCTAGCCAAAAGTAAGCCTAGGAGATAAGCTGGAGAGTCTTATGTATCCCAGGATGTCTCCAGAGCTTGTAGTCATGGTGTTGGCAAAGAACATTATAGCAGAGTTGAGTATGATCTGGAACATAGATGTGGCCATCCTGGAGGAGGAGTTTTTTGTCAGAGAACAAGGAGAAGGCAGAGTTCTAGTCAGTTTCATCAGGAGAGTTGCAAAGATCATGGTCAATGAAATACTTGTCCCAGGGGGCATAGTGTATCTGGCTCAGGATTCCTTCATTATTTAAAATTAGTACAGCATTCAGATATTCAGGGGAGATTACCACACAATGATTGAATGCATTGTGTTCTACCTCAAATGATTTCTTGGGGTAGATGTTCAGTCATTGGATAAGGGCATTGGGTTTAGCTCTGAGTCATCCTAGATGGTACTGGATCATGAAGTCATACTCTAAGAGGATTTCAGACCATTGGGCCTGCCATTGGCTGAGTTGCTTGGCTATGGTGAAGTACTGCAGATTGTTGTGATCTAAGTAGATCTAGATCTGATGTCAGGCTCCCTCGAGGTAGACTTGCCATTGTTTAAAGGCTTTGATGATGATAAGGAGCTTCTTGTTGTAGATATTGTAATTGAGCTTGGCATCAATCATGGACTGGATGTAGAAGGCGACTGGCCAGGGCTCCTCACCATTGGCTCCCATTTGCAACAAAATTTCAGTGATGGTGTAGTTGGAGGTGTCACATTCTAGGATGATTGGGAGGATAGAGTCATAGTGCCAAAGTATAGAGGCAGTGGTGAAGGCCTCCTTGAGCAGATTAAAGATGCTCTGGCACCTATTGTCCCAGTTCCATGCCATGTCCTTGCATGTGAGCCAGTTGAGGAGTTTCATGATACCAGAGTAGTTGTCTATAAACCTCTGGTAGAAATTAGCAAAACCCAAGAAGGACTGTACTTCCTTGATGTTCCAGGGTTGTGGCCAGTTGACAATGGCCTCGACCTTGTGGGGGTCCATGTGAATGCCCTCTGAGGATACAATGACGCTGAGATACTCAACCTCTTTCATGTGGAATGAACACTTCTTAGATTTGGCATGAAGGTTGTGCTTTTGGAGGCATCTAAGGACTTGCCAGACATGCTTCCAGTGGTCCTCCTTTGAGTTGGAGTAGATGAGGATGTTATCCAGGTAAACAATCACAAAAACATTGCTCATGTCATGGAAGATATCATTCATGAAGTATTGGAATGTAGCAGGGGAGTTAGTTATTCCAAAGGGCATTATAAGGTATTTAAACAGACTATACTGTGTGCAGAACACAGTTTTCCACTTATGTCCTGGGGCAATGTGGATGTTATTGTAGCTGGAGTAGAGATTGATTTTTATGTAAACCTTGGTGCTGTGGAGTTAGTCGACCAGATCACCAATGAGCAGAAGTGGGTAGCAGTTCTTCTTGGTAATCTTATTGAGTCCCCGGTAGTCAATGCAAAGTTAGAGCAAATCATCCTTCTTCTTGGCAAATAGAATTAGGGCTCCAGCAGTAGAGGCAAAGGGTTGGATGAATCTCTTTCTAAGCATTTCATTGAGGTAGTCTTTGAGAGCCTGGAGCTTGACTTCTGACATGTTGTAGACCTTACCAAAAGGGGGGTTGGCTCCTTCCTTGAGGTCAATCATATAGTCATAGGGGTGGTGAGGAGGAATTTCTTTAGCATTATCTTTAGAGAATACATTAGTGAATTTATGATACTCCAGGGGAACTACTTCTTGGAGGATCTGTTCTTCGGTTTTCTTTTCTGAAGGGATAGCATCTCCTCATAGGTGTTCTTCTAAGGGAGATAGCAAGATGTGTAGCTAAAATGTGGGGGTTTCGTCTCTTATAAAACGGGCAAAGGGGTCAGCTCCAATGATCCTAATGTTGAGTGCATTCAGGTCAATTGGAGTCACGGATGCATTGGCTGGAGTGGGTGTGACATATGTCTGGGACTGGCCCAGGTAGTTTGGCCCTTTGTGTCTATCCCAAAAAATGTCTGAAGATTGAGTGGAGGCCTTGTAAATTTGGACAGGTGTTGGCAGAATATGGCTGGGGGGCATGGCGGCTGCTTTAGGGGCGTGGGGTGCTGGGTCACTTCCCAGGGCCTGGAGGTGCATGGCAATCTGAGGGTGGTCTTTGGGTCCTGGAAAGATCATTATAAGCATTCTTCAATCAATGTCAGGGTTTATATTATGTAGCTAGTGTAGTTCCAGCACCATTGGGGTTAACTTGTGGAGTCACATGACCAGGAAGTTGGAGGTGAACTCATAGCTATTGTCCAGGGTTATGCATCTTGAGTGAGACCTAAGGATGGGGCTAGAGGAGGAGAAGGCATCATCAAGGCATTGCAAGCTGAGGGGTTGGTTAAGGGAGTCATAAGGAAGGTTAAGGGTGTCACTAATGAAGACTCCAGTAGCTCCATTGTCGATGAGGGCCAATATTGGTTCTAGGGCACCATCCAGCCTAGCATTGATGACAAAGAATCAGGATAAGTGAGACTGAAGCCTAGGGGGTGGTAGGGGTCCATCCAAGGAGTTTCTTAGAGTTAATTCCGAAGAGTGTGAGATATCAAAGAGGAGTTGCTAGTTATTAGGCATTGGCTTCTAGGTCAGGTGGGGGGTGAGATGTTGCCAATCAATGTGGAAGTTGGTGTTTCAGAGCCATGGAAGCCCTAAGACCAGGGATGTAGAGGGGTGGAGTTTGGTAATCAACATCTGGAGGGTGTGAGTCTGTCTATTGGTGAAAGTAATGAGTATATATACAAAGTGAGTGATATCCCCCACTATAGAGGCATCCCCATCAAAGAGGCAGAGCCATACCAGGATCAGGAGTTATTGAGCAGGTTCCGGGGTGAGGATAGACCATGCTTCATCAATAAAGTTGTTTGTAATGCCACTATCAATGAGGGTGTTAAGGGGGGTTTTAGAGGAGGTGAGGCGGATTTTGAGGAGGAGGAAGTGCAAAGAGTAAGAGGGTAAGTAAGCTATGAGAGTGTTTTATGCAAGTGTCATGGAATAAAGATGTGAGACTAGGGCAAAGAAGATATCAGGGTTGATTCTGCAATTTATAGCATCTTCTGGGTTTAAATTACCAGGTCATTTTCTGAATATTCATAGGTGGCATCTTTCTCTTCAAGGATCCAGATGGCGCATCTCATAACCTGTCATTGGGGACACTTGGAGATGAAGTGGTCTTTTTCACCACAGAGTATGCAAACTCCCTCCCTCCTTCATTATTCCTGCACATCTTTCGGAACCTCAATCCAGGGTCAACTTTTTTTTGGGAGTCAGTTGGCCTGGAGGGCTTCTTTGTCCCATTTATTGGTATAATCAGAATCCTCAGAGTCTTTTGGGGGTTCCTTGGGGCTTGGCATGTTGCCTAGGTTATTGGTGGCTATGGCAGTGTTGAGTTGGGCCTGGGGGTGGGCACTGCTGCCAAGATTAGTATTGAGTGGGCTGTGACTCACTGAGGGTCAGCCACTAAGAAACACAGCTTGGTTAGTATTTTAAGTTTGGGGATTGGGGTTTTTGCTGGAAGACCATGAGGTTCCTCCTTTGGAGTTTTTGCCAGAGGACTATGAAGTTCCTCCTTTGGGGTTCCAAGGGGCTCAGGAGTTCAAGTACTCACTGCAGTCTTCCCAATATCATTGGTCAATTTGTATGACAAAAGCCTTATATCTGTCATAAGAGAGTCATTTCAGGGCATACTGGAGGGCACTATAATTCCAATCTATCTCATAAGCTTCCTTTTTGAAATGTATAATGAAGGTGGTGAAGCACTCTTTGGAGCACATCTGGAGATTGAAGAGGTCGTCCTCAGCCTTAGCCACAGTATTGTAAATCCTGAACTTCCTGGAAAAATTGTCGATGAAGGCTTACTAGCGAGAGAGTGCCAGGTTGTTGGAGTCAAACTAGATGAAAGTTGTGTAGTAGTTGAAGGTGATTCCCTGGAAGTATAAGGTGGCAAAGGCTACCCAAGAGCTGTCAACCTGGAAAGTAAATGGCTTTGCTTGAAACATATTAAGATATTGGGTAAGGAATAAATGCCATTTTCAGGGATCTCAGCCTATAAATGCATTTGATTTTTGAATGTCCAGATGCCTTTTGTAGGTGAAGGCATCATGAATGTCATCAGATCTAGTGCCATTGCAGGAAGGGGGGCCAGTGTTGTAATAGTAGTAATAGTGGTTACTTCCTCCTCCTTATGGAGGAAAGGCACTGAGGGCAGGACTCCACCTGCCTAGAAAGCCCCCTCCAGGTAGCTCACCTGAAGGCCCATGCCCAGGAGGTCCATTGTTCCAAGGGGATTTATTCTGATCAGAGAGAGGCCCAAGTCTCCATGCAGGTGGTGGCAGGGATGGTCAGTGGGTGTTCGGTGGTGTCAGGTCAGTTTGAGAAGGACTGGGTGCCAGGTTGTATGCTGGGTTGCATGGAGAATGTTCAACCTAGGAGGGTTGTGCTTACATCAGAGGTTGTGGAGAGTTCCATAGGTCAAAGTAAGGTAGTAGATTGTGGTGGAAGCTGGGGTCCGAAGGGGCTGGGGCAAATGTGGGAGGCTATGCCAAGATGGTTGTGGGTGCAGATATGAGTGGTTGTTTATTATTGCCATGTGTAGGCTCATCAATGTAGCACAGTGTATCATCCATACTAGTGGTATCCCCCTGGGGTCTACCAGGGTTTGCCAGGAGCAGGAGTTAGACATTGTCTGTTCACAGGAGCAGTTCCAGGAGTCTCTGGAACTATTCCCAGGTCTTGAAAGTGCTAGGGATGAAGTTAGCCCTACAGCAAGTTGACAAGCCTACTGTGCAAGCAGCGGGCTGATCAAATAGCCCTCCTGCTGGGTTGAAGGACTGCAGTATGGCTGAGGCATTTTATCATTCTTTCTGTTGTCATTGCTTTGGAGTGGAGACTGTGGAAGCTGCTGGAGCTAGTTCCAGAGATTCTCATTGGATGTGAATGGAGCAGCCTGGATCTGTGGAGTCATTGAGGAGTTGAGGGGAGGAGGATGTGTGGACTTCATCAAGCAGTTGATGCAACTCTTCACAGAGGATTGTATTGCATCTATACTTTACTATAGTCTGCTCTGGGAGTTCTCCTCGTGTGAGGCAATCCCCAAATTTGACCAAGCAATGGGCCCATTCCTCCAGAGTGCCTATAAAGTTGTCATGTCTGAAATCTGTGAGTAGTGCTCTTGCCTGCCTTACAAAGTCCTCTGGCAAGATTCTGAGTGAGCATAGTACTTTATCCCATTGCTATTTGTACTCCTTAAGGTATCGTCATTCTATGGGTGAAGGAGGAGTCCTAGCAGGTGGGGCAATGGTCAAATAGTGTCAAGAGGGGTAGTCATAATTGGGAAGTCCCTGTCAGGAGACTCCTCATTTCCTTCCTTCTCTTCTTCTTTCACTTCTTATTCCTTCACTCTCCTTTTATTCATTTCTTACTTCTTCTATCTTCTCTCATAGTATTGTTTTTATTCTTTCAACACTATCTATTAATACTATTTTCAACCTTTGAGGTGCTCTAGTTCTTTAGCTATCATCCAAACAAGTGTAAACCCTCCAGCACCGCTTCCAGGCTGCTTACATAAGCCGGAGTTTGCCTTTCTGACTTCTAAAGTCTGGAGTTTTCCTGCTTTGTTTGCACTGTTGTTTAGTTAGTCAATTTTTGAGTTTTTAAGGTTTTATTATATGGTACAGTTGTTTTGTAAGGGCGACCTCTGAAGGCTATGGCTCAGTCATACAGCTGGCAGAGGGAAATCCAAAGTGTATTAGAATATGTACTGACAATATTATAATAACTACTCATATTAATAGATAGTGTTGAGAGAATGGAAACAACACCATGAGAGAAGATAGAAGGAGTAAGAAATGAATGAAAGAAGAGTGAAGGAATAAGAAGTGAAAGAAGAAGGAAAGAAAGGAAATGAGGAGTCCCCTGACATGTTTCCCACACCTTTTTAAGGTTTTGTTGTACTGTACAGTTGTTTCCCATGCTTCAGAAGCCGCAGAAGTGTCCAATCTGGCATAGGAAATCCCCAGACTTGTTCTCTTTGGATTTCCCTCTGCTAGGTGAGTAGTTATTATAATATTGTCAGTACATATTCTAATACACTTTGGATTTCCCTCTGCCAGCTGTGTGACTGAGCCATAGCCCCCAGAGGTCACCCTTACAGCAGAACAAGTCTCTACATTTCAGTCTGGGAGCCCCCTTCAGCCTACTTAAGCCCTCTCTTGTCTCTTTAGGTTTCTCCTCCACTGAATTACCCCCTGCTCCTCTGTTGCTTCTATGACCCAACTAGCCCCCTCAGACACTCTCCTGGATGCTTCTGCCCCTCAGAATGATGCCTGGAGTTGCTTGCTTGCTCTGGAGACTCAGATGCAGACTACTCAAGCTTCCCTCACCCTTCATATTACTGAACTTGCTGGATTATGTCAAGTTACAGACACCATCTCCCATTCTCTCCAGGCCCTCTTAGAGCACCTCCCTCTCACTTCTACTCCTCTTCAGACACCTCCAGTTAGGGCTGACACACTCCCAGCTCCTCACCTTGGGGCTTCCTCCTTAGCTCATACCAATATTCTTCATCTAGCACTCCCAAATACATTCAATGGTGATTGAGCTATGGGTGACTGCTTCTTGCAGTCTTGCATCACTTATATCCAGCTCAGTGGTGAAGCCTTCCCCTCTAATGCTCTCAAGATTGCCTGGGTTCTCTCTTATATAAAGTCTGGGTGAGCTTCAACATATGCATTATGAGTTTTTCAATGCCCTGGAGAAGTAGAGAGTTTTAGAAGTTGAGGTCAGTTTGAGAAAGAGTTTTGGGCAGAGTTTTTCCCCTTGGACCCTGCTAAGGTAGCAGCTCTTACTCTTTGAGATCTTCATCAATATGGACAGGGAAAGCAAATCTTAGATGAGTATATTGACTCTTTCAGAGCTCTGGCTGAATAGGCCTCCTATTCTAATGGTCTTCAGCTCTGTCTCACTTTCTGAGATGGCCTTCTTCCCTCTCTCATGGACCGTATTGACAGCATGGCTGAGGAATGACTAAATGACACAAGTATTGAGTCTTGGTATCAGGTAGTACGTGATCAGTGGCAGCTTATGGAGTTACGATGCAAGCTCTACTATAGAACTACTCCTCATTCCACCTTCCATGCCTCTCCCCCTGTTTGTTCTCCTCTTCAGCCTCCCTTTCCCTCTTGTGCTCCACCTTTTGCTCAAGTGCCTACAGCATGTTTACTTCCCCTTGGAGTTTCAATAGATGTTGATGCCTCTTGTCAATGCTCCTCACTTCCTCTTCTCTGCCGCCACTGTAAAAAGCCTAGCCACTTTGCTTGATATTGCCCTCAGGGGTTGGAGGTGCACTATCTTTCAGCCTTAGAGCAGGAAGAGCTCCTTCTCCAGCTTTTAGCTGCCAGAGATGCCTAGAAAAACCCTTCTCCTGACATACAGCCTGTACCAGAATCTCTGAATGAGTTCTCAGGTTCAGAGGAGGCTGTAGCAGAATCATTGGAAGAGTCTGTTAGTCTGGCTAGAGAGAGTTTTCAGTAGAGCAACAGATGAGTTGTATGCCTCCACCACTTGGTGCTAACCAGTTTGCATGTCTACCTATAGAATCCCCCAATATATTGCTCCCTGTTCAGGATTCTTTGACTGAAACTATAAGCACCCCCTTCAACATACAAAGTACCCCCTTGATTAAAGCCTCAGCCCAGACCTCCTCTTCTTTTCCTCCTGCTCGATGCCCTCGTGTTCTAGCTTAGGAATGACACCTCCCTTGTTGCTATGTTGTTGCCTCCACTCCCTCTTCCAATTCTCTGCATCTAAGTGTAGAGATTGAGACAACAGATACTCAGCAGACTCAGAGTGTTGTAGCTCTCTTAGACAGTGGTGCTACTGGGCTCTTTCTAGACACCAACTATGTGGAACAACATCAACTCACTACCTGACCCCTCTCTTGCCTTATCCCAGTCTACAACATTGATGGGACACTCAATGAAGCTGAATCCATTCACTTTGTAGTGGATTTAGTTCTTTGTTATCAGACCCACTCTGAGCATGCTGTCTTTGCAGTTACTAGCCTAGGAAAGCAGGACATGATACTTGGATTCTCCTGGCTGCGTGACCACAATCCAGAAATTGACTGGGCCAAAGGTAAAGTGAGCATGAGCTGCTGCCCTCAATGCTGTTCTACATGTGCCCAGGAAGCTAGGAAGAAGTGCAGAGTGTTAGCCCATGAATGTGCTGCAGTATGGGCTTGCCAAGTGGGGCACCTTCCCTTTACTGACCTTGACCTGCTGGATCCTCCCCCCTTGGCATTTCCTTATAGAGAGGCCCTCTATGAGGATGTTTGAGGCATGGTGAGTGAGGCCCAGATGGAAGAGGGATGTGAAGGTGAATTTAGGTGCACTCCTAACCTTGAGTCTCCAGATGAGGCTATTGAGACAGGTGATAGAATCTATGTGACTACCTTATAACCTCCACCAATGGTAGCAGAGATTAGAGCTAGCCAAACCACTTTCCAGCAATTAGCTCAGGCATTTGCTGCTAACTCTGCTCTTAAGTCATTCCAAGATGCAGTTCCTTATCACCTGCAAGACTTTGAAGATGTTTTTTCTAAGGCATCATTTGACTCCCTGCCAGAGCATAAACAGTGGAACCATGCAATTGAGCTCACACCCAATGCTGAGCCCTCTAGCTGCAAGGTCTATCTTCTCTCTCCTAGAGAACAGGATGAGCTTGATGCCTTTTTGCAAGAGAATTTAGACTCTGGTTGCATCTGCCCTTCAAAGTCTCCCATAGCCTCTCCAGTCTTCTTCATTAAGAAGAAGGATGGATCTCTACGTCTGGTTCAGGACTACCAAGTCTTGAATGCAATAACTGTGAAGAATTGCTATTCCTTACCACTCATTTCAGAGCTTGTTAACAATCTCCGAAGTGCATGCTATTTCACCAAGTTGGATATCTGCTGGGGCTACAACAATGTGTGCATCAAGGAAGGTGATGAGTGGAAAGCAGCATTCCAAACAAATTGTAGACTCTTTGAACCTCTGGTAATGTTCTTTGGCCTTACTAATAGTCTAGCTACCTTCCAGACCATGATGAATGACATTTTCCAAGACCTCATAGCAGAAGGTGTCATATGTGTATATCTTGATGATATCCTCATCTATACTAAGACTCTAGAGGAGCATCGTTGGATTACACACATTGTACTGGAACGTCTTTGCCAACATCAGCTCTATCTCAAGCCAGAGAAGTGTAAGTTTGAGCAGACTAAGGTTGAATATCTTGGACTGATCATCTCTCATGGAATGGCTGAGATATACCCAGTTAAGGTGGCTGGTGTGGTAGAGTGGCCCAAGCCTAAGAACAAGAAGGAATTCCAGGCCTTTCTGGGTTTCACCAACTTCTACCAGAGGTTTATTTAGGATTTCTTGCACCATGCCAGGCCTCTCTTTGATCTCACCACTAAGGATACTCCTTGGCACTGAGATGCAGCACAGCAGACAGCCTTTAATGCCCTTAAACAGGCAGTTACTTCAAAGCCTGTCCTTCTGTTCCCAGATGATAACTCTCCTTTCTGTGTGGAAGCTGATAGCTCAGATTTTGCTACTAGAGCTATTCTCTCTCAACAGTCAAGAGAGGATGGTAAGTGGCACCCTGTAGCCTTCTACTCCAAGAGTCTCAATGCAGTGGAGCAAAACTATGAGATCCATGACAAAGAGATGTTAGCCATTATTCGGTCCTTTGAAGAGTGGCGATATTTCCTTGAGAGTGCTAGGCATAAATTTGAAGTGTGGACTGATCACAAGAACTTAGAGTACTTTTGGACAGCTAAGAAACTCAACCACTGACAGGCTCGATGGTCCTTGTATCTAGCCAACTTTGACTTCTCTCTGCACCACAAACCTGGACAAAGCATGGGCAAGCCAGATGCACTCTTTAGGTAAGCAGACCATAGCTCAGGAGCTAATGACAATAACCATATTGTACTTCTGAAGCCAGAACTATTTGCTATCCATGCTCTAGAAGGTGTGGCTGGCCAAGGAGAAGAGGTGAGCATCTTCCAAGACATCTGCCAAGGTAACCAAGAGGGTGCCCAGGAAGATCTAGTAGCCAAGGCTGACATGGCCTTGCATGCTCGAGAAAGAACTGAAGTGAAGTCTGTCCACACTAATGAATGGTCCTTAGAGAATAGTCTCCTTATCTTCCAGGGGCACATTTATGTTTCTAATTTGCCTACCTTTGGAGGCAGATTGTAGAGCAGCATCATGACTCCCAAATTGCAGGACATTCTAGCAGATGGAAGACACTGGAGCTGGTCTCACGAAATTATTGGTAGCTTCAAATGTCATGGTATATTGGCACCTACACCTCCACCTATAACCTTTGCCTTTGGACCAAGCCTTGTCATCAGCCTCCTATGGGACAGCTTACTTCCTTGCCTATTCCAGCTGAGTGTTAGAGTGTGGCCTCTGTAGACTTCATTGTTGAGCTACCAGACTCTCATAGATATGATGCAATCATGGTAGTGGTGGATCTTTGTGGCAAGCATGCTCATTTTATTTTAACACACACTACTTGCTCAGCCATGGGTGCTGCTAATCTGTATTGAAAGCATGTTTGGAAACTCCATGGGCTGTCAGATGCTTATGTCTCTGACCATGGACCACAGTTTGTAGCAGAGTTTACTAAAGAACTATACTGCCTCCTCCATGTCAAGCTCCACACTTCCACAGCCTATCATCCTCAGTCCAATGGCCAGACCAAGCGTGTCAACCAGGAGCTAGAACAGTATCTCCAGCTCTTCTGCAATGAGCGACAAGATGACTGGGATGACCTATTACCAGAGGCAGAGTTCCAATACAACAACCATGTGCATGCTGCCACCCAGATGTCTCCTTTCCTTCTAGACACTGGTCAACATCCCCAAATGGGATTTGAGCCTTGGAGGTGACCTTCAGAGAATAAAGCTGTCAATGAGTTCTTAAACCAGATGAAGATGGCTTAGGAGGAAGCCAAGGCTGCTTTAGCTAAGGCAAAGGATGACATGGCCCGCTATTATAATTGTGGACAAGCTCCAGCCCCCAAGTACAAGCCAGGAGATTGAGTCTATTTGGATGCCTCTGACATTGCTACTACCCAACCTTCTCAGAAGCTCTTTCATCACTATCTAAGACCCTTTTCCATATTAAGGCAAGTGAGCCCACTAGCCTACCCACTCAAGCTGCCTAGTGGAATGAGTCGACTCCATCTAGTCTTTAATGTGGTAAAACTCTTTCCAGCACCTGAAAATCCAATTCCAGGTTGATGCCCACAGCCACCTCCACCTCCAGTTCTAGTTAACAACCAAGAAGAATATGAAGTGGAACAGATCCTTGACAGCCGACTCTTTAGGAACAAGCTTCAGTTCAAGGTCAAGTGGAAGGACTATGGAATTGAGGACATCTCTTGGGAGCCACAAGAGAATGTCCATGCCCCTGCCTTGGTCCAAGAATTCTACCAGCAGCATCCCAATGCTCCTCGAGCAATTAGAGGTCTTTATTCTCTTTCCAAGGTAGACCAGGCCATCCAGAACTACTTCTACCCAGCATGTCAAGATGCCACACTCTAGAGGGGGGGTGATTCTTCTTTCACTTCTTATTCCTTCACTCTCCTTTCATTCATTTCTTACTTCTTCTATCTTCTCTTATAGTGTTGTTTCTATTCTTTTAACACTATCTATTAATACTATTTTCAACCTTTGAGGTGCTCTAGTTCTTTAGCTATTATCCAGACAAGTGTGGACCCTCCAGCACCGCTTCCAGGCTGCTTACATAAGCCGGAGTTTGCCTTTCTGACTTCTAAAGTCTGGAGTTTTCCTGCCTTGTTTGCACTGTTGTTTAGTTAATCAATTTTCAAGTTTTTAAGGTTTTATTGTACTGTACAGTTGTTTCCCATGCTTCAGAAGCCCTAGAAGTGTCCAACCTGGCATAGGGAATCCCCAGACTTGTTCTCTTTGGATTTTCCTCTGCTAGGTGAGTAGTTATTATAATATTGTCAGTACATATTCTAATACACTTTGGATTTCCCTTTGCCAGCTGTGTGACTGAGCCATAGCCCCCAGAGGTTGCCCTTACAGTCCCTGGAGTTGGGGGGTGGGGCACTGGTAACCATAATAGAGGGTGGGTGCAAAGAGGCCCTTGCTTGGGGGTACTGGGTAAGGTCTTCTGAGAACTGGTGGGGTCTCTAGCAGGCCCCTGGAGATGCTCCGGTATAAGGAGACCTCCATGGGTTATGCCATGGCTAGGTTGGGTGGAGGGGCCCGGCTGACCAAGGGCTCTAGGTCATAGAGGGATGGGTCAGGGGCCCAGTGGTAGTGGAGATATTGGGGTTTGTATGGGAGAGGTGAGTAGGTGGGGCAAGGGGTCTGCACAGAGTAGTGATCTGGGACCAAACACCTGTAAGGGTCAGTCTAGTAGCCTGTGGGGTAGTAAGTGTGAGTATATATAGCCATCAAGAATAGTGTAAGAAGGGAGTCTTGATATTATATCAGGTTCTGCTGAATTGGAGGCTTTCTGGGAAAGCAATGCCCTTACAAGGCAGACTTGATCTATGAATATCCAGGTGTCTGGAGCTCCGAGGCTAGGGCTCCAGGGTTCAAGATGTGGACAGGGGGTGGTCCTGGGGAATGGAACTTGACCCAGAGCTTTAGGTGTTTTTGTAGAGGCTGGGGGTTAAGGAAGGTTGAGTTGGAACCAGAGGTTCTAAGATGAGACCCAGTTAGTAAATTAGGAGTTGCAAAATGCATACTAAACTTAGAGCATGCAATGATTCTGGTGTGCCAGTCAAAGCATGCCAGTCAGTGCATACCAGTTAAGTAAAAGGGCATGCAACAATTCAAGTAATATCAAGACTAGCAAATACAATGGGAAACTATACTATAAATACTACAGGGTCGGGTCTTGGGGTTCTGGGGTGTCTGGGATGGGTTCCGGAAGGCATTGAGTAATAGGCAGGGACTGTATACTTGGATCATATGTGTGGGGTGCATAATTAATTGGCATGAAGAGAGCTATGATGCATGATGGCCAGGAGCAGGTCGCATGATCTGATTGTTGATGGCAGTCAATCCTGGGGTCTGCAGGGTTCCCAGGGGGGTGGGCTGATGGCGGTTGTGATGCATGTGATGGCAGCATTGGTAGCTGTGGAAGCAGGGCACATTGCAGGGTTAATGAAAGAGGGTCCCAGATGGGGTTCCAGGGCTGTCCCAGAGGGCTCTGGAGGGGGGTTGTAACATCTGCTAGTGGTTTAAACAGATTTCTAGAGGTACCAAAAGGCTTTCATGAGGGTTTTAGCATGGGTTTGAATTATATTGTGTTATTGTCTACATTTTTTCCTCCAAATCACTCATGACTTTATTATCAAGAAATATTTATCAGTATTTATACTTTGTCCAATATCACTATCTGTCACAACTAGAAATGAAACTAATCCATGGGATATAAGTATCAGTAATAGACAGCTCCCTGCTCCAGCAAGAGGGGATTACAGCCATACTATCATCCATGATCCTGAGAACAGCTTAAGAGGAATTGACAATGAATCATGGCATAATCAGTCCCTAATAAAAGGAACTCTTACACAGACTTTAATGAGGAAGTGCTGGACACAACAATAAATGGAGAAGATACACTTCCTAGAACCCAAAGAAAGGGAAAAAGTAAACAAGGCATGCTTAGATTTGCATCACTAAACATGAAAGGTGGGAGCTCCACATCCACCATAATGAAGTGGCATAAAATGCACCAGCTAATTAGGGAAAATAAAATTGACATACTAGCAATACAAGAGTCTCATATAAGCAACAGCTGAAAGGACAAGATTAAAGAACTATTCCAAAGACAAATGAGCATCATTGCAAGCTTTAATTTAGATCATCCAAATGCCATGGGAGTGGCTTTCATTCTGGACAAACATACCACAAGATAGCAAGAAGCCAGGTCTCAAGAAATAATTTCTGGGAGGGTCAAGTAGAATTACCATGACTGAGGAGCAAATACTGAGCTGCCTAAATATATATGCACTC
>QLON01001230.1:0-36555 GCA_003313675.1 Termitomyces heimii
ATATATATATATAATAGTTGTTAAAAAGATAAAAAAAATGCAGCAAAAATCTAAATAGCTATGCAGTCATTACAAAATGCTAAGTGTAACAAAACTTTAGTAAAGCACTTTAAAGCTACTGTAACTAATATAAAGATAGTCAGATGCTACAACTTAAGGAAAGTCTAAACAAATTCTTAGTAGACCTTTTTAATTTGATATAATGTGATATCAGTGATAGCAGGCTGATAATGTGGTGGTAGTGCAGTTGTTGGCAATGGAGGCAAAGAGCAGGCTTGGCATATATAGATGTCTTGTTGTGTCTCAATGATATCTGACAGTGCATGCATATTAAACATTATATCTATAACAATAAGAGATCAGGTATCTAGTGCTGCTCAGATAAATTGCTGTGCTAGATTGTAGTGCTGCTTGAGTAAGTTGCTATGTCAGTGAAGATCCTAACAACTCATTAGCAAAGTTCTATAAAAAATGAAAGGTAATGAGACTTGTATTTAGTTCTTATAAGCATAATCAAGAATAAAAGTGTAAAATGTAATGTTGGCACACTTACAAGAGTGTCATAAAGAATAAAGAGCAAGCAAAATGAAGAAGCACCAAGTAAATTATTGTGGAACAAAGCACATAATGAACTTAAATTGTCTTAGTGCTATATTAAGCTTTAAAATTCATAAGTAATTTCTTTGTTGTTTTTATTCTACCACTATCTACTTATATACTGTGTTGTTATATTACAAATTTATTTGTGACTATTACTATATATTAATGCTTTACTACTATACTTGATAACCATTAAAATTGCTAGTCCATTGTTTTTAAAATTTATGGTTGCTAAGTCTCAAGACTAACAGCACTACTTATTGCCTGTTTAGTGCTTTCTCAAAAATATATTTCTGTACCTTCTTGATTTTTCCTGATTATTCTTCTTCTTCCTTTAATCCATATATCTCTTGCTATTCCATCAATCACCTCTGCTTTGAGCTGCTATACATGGCAAAATGTGTTATTGACCTGCCAATGTCATTTTCCATTTTTTTTTGTTCAATTTGTAGAAACAACATTCTTCCTTTCCAAGTTGGCCATTATTTTGTAATGCTAAAAGTCTCTTGCCTTTGGTAGGTTATATGCCACAGAGGGTAATCCAAAATGGTGATGCTAAAGGCCCTATGCTTGTCATAATATTTCAGCAAATGAAAGTTATGCATTACTATAGTCAAACTTCTTATTGGTTAAACTATGAAAACAAACTTTCAAATTGGTTAAGCTATAAGAACTAGCTTCCTTATTGATTATGGGGCTGTCAGGTCCCACTGATCTGGAGGCTCACTCTGTTGAGCAGGAACTTACTAGTTATCTCTCACTAAAAAGGAAGATGTATATAGAGGTCTAGAGTTAGCATCAGAGTTGGACACTAGGAGAATCATAGAGAATAGAAGGAGTAATAGAATTATATAGGCAAAAATTACAAGAAGAAGGAAATAGAAATTGAAAACTAGGGAGAGGAAATATAAATAAATGGTAGTAAGTGCAAATGAGAAATAAAGTCAGGGAGAAGGAATCAAAATAGGAGTAAGAGGCAGGTAAGGAAGTAAGGAGGATTGTATTGGAGGTGGAACTGAAGCAAAGGCAAAGAAAAAAGTAGACAATAAGAGAAATGAGATAGAAACAAGATAGTGGGAATGATAACAGGGAAAGGAGCTAAAAAATCAGAGGTTGAAGCTGAGTCAAGTTAAGGGAAAGGGAGAACTAGAAGGAGGAGAGGGTAGGAAAAAAGTTAAAGATAAAAACAACAGATAAAATGAAGCAAAGATGGGAAAGGCTTGAGAGGAGAAACAAAACTGATGCAGAAGTGTTTAGAATAGAATTTGAGCAAGGGATAAGACAAAGAAGATGGAGAATGGAGAGAAACCTAGAAATGTATGGGCAAAGCTAATATTAAGACTATTGTACTGACTATGGGGCTACTACCTAAGTACCTGCAGAATGTCTTAGACTTTGGGAATGATTATGTGCTGGAGAAGATCAGGCCTTGGCATGGTTAGGTGGTAGGATGATTACATGGAAGTCAGGAATTGTGGGATGATCCTACAGGATGGTATCTGTCTAGTGTTGAAAGTGATTTGACCTTGTCAGAGAAGCTAAATGTAGTTAGTTGTCAGGGACAGAGGGTTCAGGAAAGTCCAATGATCAGATAGTCAGATATTAGAAAAGAAGGTGGGAGTTGGTCTGGTTGTGCTCAGGAGAGTGTAGTGAGAGTCATAATAGGGGCCCAGTTCTATTTTTGCCAGAGCCTGGGAAATAGATCACTTTCAATGAAGGCTTTGATAGAGTCTTTTTCAAAAGTAATCCAATTTACATGGCCCCATGACCTAGTAACCATGTGGCTCATGATGTGACCATGACATAAGTCACATCAGTCATGTGTGACAGTCACATAACTTGACCTTAGATTATTTTCTATTGACTAGCAAAGTGGCTTCTTAGATTTGTTTTCTTTGAATTTCTCTCTACTAGGTTGACACCTTGTTTACTTGTACTTATTATACCTTTATTAATATATTTTGGATCTCCCTCTATTAGCTGTGTAACTGAGCCACCACCTTTAAAGATTGTCTTTACAAGGTTCAAGGCTCCTCAAAATGCTATTGTTGGTGTAATACACTTGTATGAGTGCTGGCTGGTGGTGCAGGCTAAGGGCATAGAGTGAGCATGGAAGGCAGAGGTGTTGGAATGGTGCAAGGTGCCAAACAATTTGGAATCCATATATAACCTCTTGAAGATCAGCTTTCTTTCTGACCTGCCACACTAGGGTTAATCAAATGTTACCTTTTACTTCACTTATGTGGATGTCACGATGGTGCCTGAGGTTTTTCACCAGTTGTTGGTTGCCCCGCGAAGGGAGAGTTATAATCATGACAGACCCTGCACTGAACTATTTATTACACTACGCGAAAAGCGCTCTGTACAAATTTATCGAAAAAAAACGTAGGCTTGCAAACTCGAAAATCAGCCACACACGCACATATGAACCGAGATGAGTATTAATCGGTAATGCTTATTATTGTATACAAAGCGAGGCTTACGTCTGACTCTTGTTCTTTTTTCGTCGCTTCTTTTGCATATCGCCTGACCGATCCTTGGTCACTGCAGTATCTTCTCCAGGTATATCTTCCCGCGGACGCTTCTTTGGCGGAGGTTGAGTGGTGCTGGCTTGAGAGATTGGAATCGATTTCGTGGCTAAGATTGTTTGGGGTTCAGGGTCCGTTAACACAGGACCTGCTTCGGCAGTTAATGAGGAATCAGCTCCTTGAGAGATCACGACTGTTGGTTCTGAAAACACTGCGCGGTATGTAAAGCGCGTCTCTGCGGGCGGAATGTCGATAAGGTTATTCCAGAGGTGGATAATAAAACCCACGAGCTCGAAGTACTAGTGACTTAGGGACTTTCGTGAGTGAACTATGCGAGACGTCTTGAGCGAGTCCTAGTATTGTTATACTTTAAAAACCAGTCATGAAAGATGATGCTAATGTTGGAGAGGAGAGAACATACAGGTTTCCTACGTCTTTCGGTGCTCGCAGGTCTGCATCGGACATGGCGCCACCACTGATTAGAAGGTTTTTCCCCTTTGTAACACGAACCAGTTCTTTGGCAGCCGCCCACCAGTTCTTTTTCGCTCCAGAACCATTCTCAGCTCCGTCTGCATCAACTAGGACGGGATTATGTTCGCCTCCTAACGCTCCAACATAACTAATCTCGAAAACCGCTCCATTTTTTATGGCGGTTCGGATCAGGGTGTGCTTGAGATGGAAGGATAATCGGGGTAACGTCAGCGGCAGGGATATTATGTGTGCAGTCAAAGGCGATGGCATCGAGTGCGTGAGGCAAGCAAGTGAAAAAGTGGCTTGTGTCAGGGGTACAAGACCTATCAGGTCATATGAAGCAAACAGTGAAGCATTGGCATTGGTCTTAGACGATTGTCAAGATGAGAATATGTCGCGTAACCATAACCTCTCACCAGTCCAAAACCTTTCTCACTATCACCATCAAGTATGATACTTAAACGCCTCAAGTAGACTAGTCCTGGTCGTTTCCTGAGTTGATAGACGAGAGCCTCTGCCGTGTTAACGTGAGTCTTTTGATCCACTCGTTTGGAGACAAACTGGTTGAACGCAAAGACCGTGTATCCTACTTTTCAAAAGTCACTCAGAGGAATTCAGACGATGGGACGAGAGACTTACACCGAACCAAGAGGTCGATCTGCGTCTCTACTGCATTTATTTGAGTCGCATTGAACACTGAGGTGGAACCCGGTGTTTGTTGTTTTGCCTTTCCTTTTTTCGGAATGTTCGGCCCGGCGGGCTGATGAAGACGAGGAACAGGGACATTGAGGTCGTAGTACATTTCACTCGTTTCACTCGCAAAAACGAGAATTGAATATTTCTGGACGAGTCTTGCCAAACAACGCGTCGCTTGATTTGTCACCAAATGATGTCACAAAAAGTCTCTAATGGACTGACCCCATACGCGGATAATAGCATGAGGAAAACGAGCTCTTCAGGAGTACTGTGCTCGCTCCACCCTCGGTTATATATTCATCACCCGTATGTACCTCTAAATGGTGAGGAGTGGAGGGCGGGAAACTACTATGTACTAAGGTCTCGTCGACCTAGGTAGGGATCCGTAGTTAGAGCAATGTCCCTCCAGTGAAGAATATCAACGGCGCATACCTGGGAAAGGTTATTGTGGGAGAATCCTACAGGGTAATTCCACTCAGATCCCTCCCTGAAAGCGCAGTAACATGATCAACGCGACTTGAGGTCTGGTATTGATTTGGTAAAAATTGCATTTTGACTCAACTGAAGAGTTTTCATTCATCCTACTGAGGACGTTGCGATCGTAAGTAGCGTACAATTGAAGAGGGCTAGTATCCAAAGAATATTCGTAGAGGGGACTAACTACAACTTGAACTCAATTCCATCGGGATTGTCGAGATTAGAGGTAGTAGCTGCTAAGTATAATACGCAAAATTGGTCGTAGAGTATGATGTGTTGATCCAAGTAAATGCTAAAAGGGAGTGCGTGGCAGGAATAATGATAGAAAGCTATGCAGTCTGTGATAATGAGAATGCGAGGACAGAATGAATGATGATGCCCAATACATGATGTACGTAGAAACGAAAATAAAGGAGACTTCTTAGATAGAATTTTAATTTAAACGGAGGCTTGCCCTTTTTCTGCCTCTTGCTCGGCAATTTCTTTCGCAATCTTAAGGTCCTGTGCAAGTAGGTAAGAAAAGACCCGTGGTGCAAGATTGAGTGGACATACAGTGCAAGGGGCGAATCGACTCTTCATACGGATTTTAGGGCCATAACGATAGAAGAGAAACGGACTCGGCGCTAATATTAGACCAAAGAGACCAAGAAGCGTCGAAGCCCAATTAACGCCCAACTACGTCTCTATAAGCCAGTAATAAACGATGGCTCGGATAAAAACTTACATTTTGGAACATTTGTGTAGTAAACAAAGGGAATGAAGCAGCTACCGCCGAGCGGATGACCGTATTTGCTGCAAAAGCAGACGCGCTATACATCAAGTACGTATCGACGAGATAACTCTGTTGGAGCGATGAGTCAGCAGTTCAAGAAGAATTATCCTCAACGCACCAGGAAAGACATGAAAATCATGCTGATACTCATACCAATTAGAATGGTGCTGAGTGCCGGAACGTACCACGGCACGCTGGAGTACTCTCCCGTCCAGCCTAGCCAGAAAGCACCAATGACGAGACCGGGCCCACCGATCATTCCTCCCAAGAGCCTTTGCTCTGGAGGTGGGAACCCCTTCCACTTTTTGATGAGCTCAGGATAATGGCTGCTCAAGACGTAGTTGAGGTAAGATCCAAGAGTCGTTCCGATACCAACACCGATGAATATTAAACCGTCTTCTCCAATCGTGAAGCCTCTCCTCTGGATGAAGATGACAGGGAAAGCTTGAAATACTGTGGTAGAGAATTAGTATCAGCGCCAAAAGGACTGGAGAATCCAAATGACGTACGAGCGTAGAGTAACCCGTATACAAGAGAAAGATAAATAGTGATGAGAATCAAGACAGGTTCCAGGGAGAGCATATAGAAGGGACGGAAAAGAGTACGGTGGATGACACCCCTGATGGACCAGTCTTGCTTCTCGTGCTCAGCATAAATGTCCTTGTTGGCTACAGGATCTGATTTACGTAATTTTTTCGCCTGGATTATGTGAATGAATCAGTAACCGATGAGACTGACAAAAATCTCACTAAGCCGCACATACCTTCTTTAACAAGATGATTGGAGCATATGATTCAGGAACTAGAACGATGACGCCAAGAGTACAGACACCTGCAAAAATCATCATAACCCAGAATACCCATCTCCAGCTGACGTAGTTCTCGATCATACTTCAGAAAGAAACCCTTAGTGATTTCACTTAGAGCGTCGTCATAAAGACTCACTATCCACTAACGATGGGACCAATCACAGGGCCGATGAAGACGCTCGCAGTAAACATGCTCGTGGCGGGTCCACGACCTTCAGCCGACCAGATATCAGCGATTAATCCTATTTTCAGAATGAGAAAAGATATAAAATGCGAACTTGAGCAAAATTACGTACCCCCGCCAATGGTCAGAGGCGCCACAGCGAAGAAGCCACAGATGAAACGGGTCACCAAAAAAGTCTCGATATTCTGTGCAAGGGCTTGACCAAGTGTGAAGATGGTATATATAGCCATTGTAGCAACGAGAATAGGCCGTCGACCAACAAGTTCGCTACCAGGTCCCCAGAAGAGAGGCTATAACGTAGTCAGTAGAGGCTAGAAAAGTGTCAGGATGGCACATACTCCAGTCATGTAACCCAACAAGAATGTGGTCGTGACTAAATATGCCGTTTCAGAGTTGATCTTGAATTGTGTCTCAAGTGCGCTGATAGTCGACGTCGGCGCGGAGGATGCAAATGTCCTTAGAAATACGACAAGAAATTTGTCAGTACACTGATAGACACGTGGAAAATCTTGAAATTTACACGTTGACAGTTATTAGTGCAGTAGCCACTGTAACGAACCACTTGTATTTCATCGACCAGTTTTGCGGATTAGTTGGATCGTCAGGTGCATCCCATGTAACTTGTCTGCTATCAATCGACGTTTCAGAACCAGTCTCCTTTTCGGTCCGTTCTGGAGGGTCTTCGATGTCGTCACCACCATATTTCTCCGTCCTGAGCTTATTGCGAGTAATTTCCCTTTCCAATCCAGGACTGATTGATGGTACAATTGGTCCATGATTTTTATGTTCCGAGGCACTTGAGTTTGAGGGGTCAGCAAACGTCGTCGTTGAAGAACCCGCAGAATTTTGTGGTAGCACCGTATTTGACATGGTGCCAGTAAAGTAGTATGTGGAGTAGGAATAGAAAATAGAGAGCTTCAAGGGCAAATTTGGAGGCTGACTTATACAAAAGTCGAGCCGGAAGTTGAGCCGGAACCATTTTTTCAAGAGGGTATTATGTTTTGATACACTCGTCAGCAATAGTCAGCCGAGGGATGAAGGTTGTAATGAAGTATTAGCCTGCAGGTCTGATCGGACTTATTATTGTACAGGCCGATGAGTCAGATGACCCTAATGCCACCGCCAGCTACAGGTGTGAGGGAAAATGTTCGAGCGTGGTTTTTGACTTTTTACGGCTTGTCAGTCAATAAAAATCATATCCCAACGCTCAAGTCAACAAGCCAGCAAGAAACCAAGAGGTCAGTGATGCCGTGCCTGCCGTTGCGCCGCGGAAGTTTTATGACCCAAAATTAGCAAGGCACTCGGCACAACTCGGCAGATAAGCGAGGCCACTGTTGATCTCTATTCAACTTGCTAGGCGCCGATTCAAAATATCAGTCATAAAAGTAAGCACTAACAGAAGAAATCCTATAAGCCATATAAGTAGCATTCATCATCTAGTTCTCCCGTACTTTGTAAGTGGAAGGGAATAATACATCCTCGAAATTCCGAAGAGACAGGAGAGACGATCTCTCACACGTGTCCGGCAATCAGACGTTACTTTACCGAAGCCTCACGTAAGCCATCTCTTCAAGTCACCTTTGCCCGGGCCCCATACGAGATAATAGAGAGGTTCAGATCCAATTTTCGACTTCGATTGGTATTTCGTCATGATAGATAGATATACAGTTGTAAGTTATAAAATCAAGCCTTTCCAATATCAAGCAAATATGGACTTTACCCAACGAGAAAGTCTGAAGTCTACGATATTGCGATCAGGTCGTCATGACATTCGTGCACTCTGGATGGAAGTAAATCATGAGTAGCGGTAGTATCTACGTGTGGAGGTATAGGCTTCAATGGATGATGAAACACGCTGGACAAGTCCATTTACCGTTCATTCACAAATCGAGCAATACATTAACGGTCTGAGATTGTTGAGCCGGTACTTGCAGGCCATGGTAATGGATGTAGAACAGTACGGTTATTCCTCAGTCACTCACAGAGATGTAGTTGACTGATTTATTGATTTATTTGTAGAACAGTACGGTTATCCTACAGGTCGCATGAGTAAATATTTTATAGGTAAAAATATAGTGGGTTCACCCTCAGTCACTCACAGAGATGTAGTTGACTGAGGGCTGCTTGTTTGTGTCGGAAAATAAAACAAAGACTGGTAAATACCGATCGTCGTGTAATGTGGCTGACGCCACCGGAAGAGGTAAGTATGATAAGAGAGAAAAAAAAACAAATAATAAATACGATCTGGGATGTTAAGCCGCCGGTTGAATAAGTCGCTGGCTCAACAAAGTGGAGCTAGCTGCCCGTTAGGATTTTCCTTCTCTGTTCTTGACCAAGGCCAACCCGCTCATACAGAGCCTCACGGCGGGGCAAATATGCAGATACAGCACTAGGGATGGTCATATGCCACGAAATCGGTGTTTCTAGAAAGCGATATTGAACCCATCGAAACCGTCCCTCAAATGTTTGATGACGTTGCGAGAGGCGGCCAAAAAGGGCAAAAGGAATCATTGAAACGGAAGAGAGCCGTACACATGAAGGTGCCGGCGAAGGCCCCGGAGCGACGACTTGAGTTCATGAGACAGAGGTTGTCTTCCGACAGGCACGGCAAATGAAGCCCTTGATGCATCCTACGAAACAGATAACATGGAATGGGAATGTAGATGCGAGCAAGATGGCAGGAATGTATGAGTCATCTGTAACAGCCCTCCTGTTCTCTTCGAACACAAATGAAACACCAAGAAAAATGTGGAATATGATACGGGTCGTAAAAAAACAAACGGCAAAGAGAGTGTTGTTCTTCATGCGGGGAAACGAAGTCGAGATTCCAAGAACAAAAGTGGGGACCTTTTCAACCGATCAGGGTTTATGCTGGTCTATTGGTATTGACACCGGGTGTGTATACGAACGACGTTTGACTGCATTAGTGCTCGGAGGCAGGAACACAATATCCAGACGTCGAGACGATGACGATGATGATGACGAAAATGAAGAGTTTAAGGTCGATGCGGATCGGGTAGAGTTTGGGGATTCGCACCACGGGCAGCTTGTCAGCGTCAGGTGTCCATGAAACCCACGAGCTGAACTGTAACAATTGCAGCATTGGAAATACTATGTGGTCAATGAGCCCTTGGACAATGCCGTATAATAAATAGTACATCTTCGAGTCGGTCAGTAATTCAATCCACGATAAACAACTAATTACCATCCTGTCAGTTATATTTCTTGCTCATGTCAACTGTAATTGTATAGTGTGTCAATTAGAAGAAAAATTTGCCTCTATTACGACAAGACGCCACACAACACTGGCCAATCAATGTTATAAGAAGGATATCTGCCCAGAGGATATAATCTACATGCATTTATTTGACGATTGGGAGAGAAATAAACGTTCAACAGATGAAAAGAATGTTCGTGTCCTATGCAAGGTATTTGAAATGAGCTTCATACCAAGAAAAAAGGCAATTAAGAACAGACCATAGGATGTGAACTGGAGAGCTGAGGCTTTTGATCGTATTTAGCCTTGAGGATAGCACGGATATTGACAAGAAGTTGTTGATAGCTCTGTTGCTTGTTCTGGCCTGTTATATGAAGTCAGATGGTGTATGAGAAAGATTAAAAAGACGACTCACGAAGTACAGCGGTGAAAGCGTAGCTCATTGCTCCTGTCGCCTTGCCTTGCTCTTGGGTATCCGCGCTCGTCTGTGAGTCCTTACAACCACTCCAAGAGATCTACAAAGCAACAGTCTACCATGAGCTGTGTCGATAAGGAACAAAAAGGGAAGAAACACGTACAACATCCGCGGAGCTTGTCCTAGTCGCTCTCGCATATTGGTTCGCTTTCTCCTGATTGCCCGTCACAGTCTTCATGATGCCCATAGCAGACTTGAAAACCCCACCCATGTCACCACGGGCGTACGACGTCACGGCTGAGAGGAGACCCTGTCCAGCCTCGGCAGCAAGGTTCGGCTCTTTGATTTTCCCTTCAGTTGAATACTTGAGAAGTATCGGTACTCGTGAACGTATAACCAAAGCTCAGTGACGTACAATATAAGGGAGGTCTAAAAGCGGGAAGGGTAAGCATCCATGACAACCCTCATTCATTTACGAGACGTACCAAGAACTGAGCCAGAGTGGCAGGACTTGAATTGGTTTCAGAAGACATTGTGATACTATAGAGTTGCAAGAAACTCACGTCGAAGATGGAAGTCAGACGACATCCGGCAGGGAGGGGCTTGACCATGATTTCATGCATGAGCTATAGGTAATTTCAACATTAGCAAAGCGTGCATGGAACGCAAAAAGCAGACTTACATCATCGACAATGTGACCATTCCTTTGGAAGTCCACCTACCACAGGAGTGTGTCAAAATCAGACCTGGGTGAAAACAGTTGTAACTTACTGGGTAGATGACTTCATAGGGGCAACTTGGTCAAAGTATCAAGGACGAAAGGGAGACTCGTACCTTCATCATATCCATCGGCTTCATCGCCATCTAAGTCTTTCGTTTGACCACCATGCCCGGAGTCTTTTTAACAATGAATCGTCAGAGAAAGTAGCTTCGCACTTCACAAACTTACAATGGAAGAACAAGGAATCATTGGGAGCAGCACCACGGACCAACCATTGCATCGCCGATATCTCAAGAAGAAATGCTATCAAGACAAGATCCTACGACTATTAGAACGAGACGTACTATATTATCTTTTGTTGGTATGGCACGGAGATTCTTCTGGTCATCAGTGAGAATGACAATGTCGTCTCTCTTGTAACCAAAGTTCGCTGTAAACGGAAGGTACATGTAGGAAACATTTCAAGAGAAAATCTGACGTACTGATGAGGAAGTCGACAATATTATTCACATCGTTGATGCATCCTCTAAGCTGGCCCTGTTGGCCTATATAATTGATGCCAATCTATTCAATCACAAAACGTTGAAAAATGAACTTGTTTCTAGTAACGTAATGACTTACACACAACGCCTTTTTCTTTCCGGTACACTGAGAGTATTGGAAAAAAGGCTGGGCCACCTGACCATTGTTACCTTGGATTTGAGGTCCGTAGTGCTGTTGTTGGGTTGGGGGTCGTGGGGGCGGTCCACCTATAGATAGAATGGCGTGAGAGAGACGAACACGCGAAATGATAATGCGACATACTTGGAGGAGCATAATGTTGCCTTTCGGGTACGAGTCAATCTTTGAGTACACACCCAAAGGCAATACTCACGTGTGTTGCGGAGCACCGTATTGTCCTGGGTATCCGCCACCAGATTGTTGTTGATGGTATTGTTGTCCGGGGTAATTGGACTTCTGAACCGGAGGAGGGCCGGAAGGGGGCGCGTAGCCACCGTGAGGCTGTCCAGGGGGAGCATAACCACTATGACGCCAAATATAAGAATCAGCTTGACTCAGGACCTGTAAGAGGTTGTACCTGGCCTGTGGATATCTGGACGATATGAGAATCAGGAGAGTTCACTACGTGCGTCAACTCGTTGCAGCTCACCCTTGAGGAGGCCCTGGTGGCGGCGCATAACCAGACGGCGGCGGTCCCAAAGGAGGACCATACCTCAAAGAAACGGAAATTAGCAGCAAGAAAGCTCCCGGTTGAAAGAATGTACCCAGATGGCGGTGTGGGAGGAGGAGCATATCTAGAAGTAAATCATCAAGGTCGATTCAATCAAGATTTGCGCCAAGACAGCGTACCCAGCAGGAGGAGGGCCATACGATGGTGCATATCCGGGACTGTAGCCTGCATGTGCAGATTCTCCCGGAAAACTATAAGAAACGATCAGATCATGTACGGTCTGCGCAATTTGGAAGACCAACGGGCTGGGGAATCTGGATGATGAGATTGTCAGAATCTTGAAGATCAAAAGTTCCTGGAGAACACATACGAGGGCGCGCGAGATCCATAACCGCCTTGTTGGTTGTTCCACATGCTGGCAGTCCTTGGAGGTCAAGGTTTGAATTTAAGATGTCGAGCAGGTCGGGACTCAGCAGGTCGGGACTCGGCAAATACCCGCTGCATAGCCACGCCGTATCTTGAAACATAACTTCATGCACGATGATATCCCCAGGTATGTGTTGTGCTGGAAGACATGTGTCAAGTCTCAAACTGTGAGACTTGGTAGAATTGTATATCATGCATCCTCACTACAAAGTCAAGATACAGAATACGGGTATTGCAAAAAGTGTTACAATGTATTGCATGGGTTCGGTTGACGGACATCTGATGGCCGAGTTTATATTGTACTTTGACAATAGACCAAATCTGCTCGAATTACAACTACTCTCCTACGTCTATGTTTGATGTCAGTCTAATCGTAGGTGCAAGCTTCATGCTTAGTCTTGATGCTGTGCCTATTCCGCCCCGGAGACGGAGGAGATTCGATCAAAGAGTCGCGACGCAGGATCGAAGCCAATTACAAATTGTGACTGCGCTCGACATGCTCACTTTGACTGCTTCCACGTAAAGCTGAGGCTCATTACAAACTTGAGCTTGCCTTCCACAGCCATGTCTGCTGAAGAACCACAGTTTACAGTGAGTCCATCAAGAAATCTAGGGCTTTGAAAAGTGCTTTCAACACCTTTTGGGCAAAGATAACGCGTAAACGCAAGAGACAAGTTCCCATTGACCCGTGCCTTGGGTTCTACTGTAATATCATTTCACTTTCTAAGGCTCAATCAACAACTGTTGTCGCTACCGATAACGACGAGGACTCAGACGCTGCTGACCTTCCTGGGTGGACGTCTCTACCTCAAGACCCGCCACCTCAGCTCTCAAGGGATATAATGGAACACGATACCAATACCTCTGAACCATCTGATTTTCCCTCAGAACCGGAGCCACTCACCGTCGAGACATTCCTGCAGAGGAGCGCACTTGGACGAGAACGCATACATGTTCGTAAATACGGTCGTAGACACGGAAATCGCCATGTCATTCAATCTGACAACGAAGATGCTGAAGACGACGGTCCAAATGAGCAACTGAATGATAGGTAAGAGCACTATTTACAACTTTCTGCACCTAGATGAAATTGGCTTCCATACACAGTAGAAGTAGACCTCAGGTTTTAAACCTTTTTCCCATCCAGAAATCAAAGAATGACTCGGTAAAGCCTAAACCTCGATCGATTAGACTATGGAATACTGCCAATGCCAAGGGAGTCCCTTTTCGAACTTCCTCCTTTTCTGAACCTACAAAGAAAAAAACGAAATTCTCTACTCGTGGGTCTACTGATGCACAATGCCACCCTCTCAGTACCTGGAGCACCTTAAGAAAGCCCGCTCGTCGAAACGAATCCATTCAAAAGATTTCTCCCATCCGCAAACGTTCTACTCGCTGTGCTCCTTTGGTTTTTGTACCTTTAGCGGATGTTGACGAAGCTTATAACAAAAAGCTTCATTCTGCTAGGTCTTTTCTCCTTCGGACAAGGTATTCAAGGATTTCCCTGATGTGATGTTGATAGGGTGACCAAGCGCGAAGCAAGTCACCACGGACGGAAACTTCAATGCCCTTCCGTCGTCCCACTAATCCTTGTCCCCGCAGATAATACAGAAAATGTGCCTCCGAACCAATCCTATCTACCCTCGTCTCCTATTTCTTCATCCGCAGACCTGCTGGAGACTGACTGTATCTCTGAACCTGCTTCCGAAGTGCCTGATGCCTTTCCCTTAACCGCTATTGTTCCAGCAACACAACAAGCTTCACCAGCATGCACCCAGAAGACTTCTTCTGACAAACGTCTGAAACCTCTTGGTTCCTTTCTTAAAGGATTTATAGAAAGGGTTCGGGCTGCCACCAAAGCTGAAGACACCATCACATATCACTCGGACGACCAGTTATCCATACTTGAGTTTGTTCCAAGTCAAGAATCTCTCGTCTCTAGCAAACCAAATACGGAACATGGACCGAGAGAAGCTCTTGCGACGGCTCAAGACCGTACGCCGAGATCTTCGTGTTCCAATGCACCAAGACAATCTCAACGTGATCAACCACTGGCATGCACTTCTTCTCGCGGTCATCCGGATTCTATGCATGGAACTACAACTGGAGTCAACAATTGTCAGCATAATCCGCTAAATATGCTGGATGACACTGGCTTTGCCTCACAGGAATTTCCCCCATACGTACCACCTGCTGCGCCTTTCGACATAAATGCTGCTTTATTGGCCTACACTCAAGCAGGCAACTCATGTGTTCAGCTTTGTTCTTTTGAGTCTCCATTGTGATATGCTGCTTTATTGGCCTACACTCAAGCAGGCAACTCATGTGTTCAGCTTTGTTCTTTTGAGTCTCCATTGTGATGATGCACTCCATTGACTCTCCGAAAAGTGCTGGCTAAATTCATGTATTGGTTTATTATACAGGAGATTGAGATTGGAGTATTGTCTCGATATACATAAGTACACACATTGTTGTCATTGTTAATATTCAAGAATCACCAGACCTGGAACGTGATTCAACCCTCACACAACGCGTGAGGGGGTATCGCAAGGTCAGCTGTCGGTCATTCCTAATACCACGGATCTCTTCAAACTATTGAGTGATCAATGAACATCAATGCTTGAATATGAAAGATTTGGAATCATTTACTTTCGTACCCTCTGCCAATGGAAGCATCCTGTGGTGGTGTTTTTCAAGACGCTCTCGGTATACGATACCATTGTCTTCCCATTCACTGATCTCAGCAGTTGCCCAAGTGATAATTAAGCGGTTCCGCTGGAAGCTGACGTGGACATCCTGCTTCGCAACGTTATGGAGGTCAAACGTGGCCACCATAGTTCGTCCATCTGATGATTCGCGGAAGGATGAGCTGAGACGGATCACGGACAATCAGCTTCCATGATTTCATTGAACGTTAAGAGTGGAGAAACAGAGGACATACATCGACTTCCGTTTCTTCAGGGTCTTCGGATCGTCGGGATAGGATTCCCAAACGGGAATATCGACTGGAAGTTGGTCTGATAGAGAAAGATCGTTTGCGCGTTCTTCAAGCGACTGGACCTTGGGCTTTTCTTTCGCCATCTTGCGCTCCTTTTCATTTCTTATTGCGCTCCAGACCTTGTCTAAGGAATGGGTGTCCGAAAGAGGTTGAAGCGATGGGTCATCAATCTTCGATGCCGCTACGTTTGGATGATTATAGAAATGGTTGACGGGGGGACGATAGATACTCGTATCAGCCTCTGTATTGGAACCCAAGAGCGTAGACGGGTAGATGATCCCGGTGACTGCCGGCGTAACAGGGGAGCCATTGATCTTGTCGTCTGGCTCGTGACGGGCGTCTGGGGTGATGTTGAGGTGGTTGTTCCGGGAATTGTTAGAATAAGGGGGCATCGACAGTCTCTGTAAACGATGGAAATGTGATATGAAAGATAAAGACGAAGCTGTCTCGGCCCCGCTCAATTTATGAACACAAAAGAATAAGGGCCCTTGACAATACCTTGCGTCGTTCACGAGGACAAAAACACGGGGACAAGAACGAAACGATGCGATGCACCGGTGAGTATGAAATGTGTTATGTGCACGGTTATGATTATCTATGGGGGGATCGGCGTGAGGTCAGGCAGCCTGGGGGGGGATTTCTATAACGAGGCCAGGCAGGCAGTTTATGGACACATCACAGCAATACGAGCGTATGATTCTGAGGCAGATCAAGAATAAAATACGAAACATCCCCTTCTAAGTAACTTGAACTTTCGGATCACCAGCCGCCTCAAGGGAAACATGAGTTCTGCGAGAAGAGAAAAGCCAGATCGATGACGGCCCGCATTAATTGCCGGTGTTTGTCCATGCCACGTGTATTTTTTTCTTTCAGTTTGCCAGACGAGAACGGTTTTTCTCGCCTTCAGTCAGCCAAACGGTGACCGGTGAGTACAGTCCTTAATCCTATAACCCAACATGATGGGCCTCGTGCCACGCAGTCAAATAGCATGTTAGACTACCAATGCGCCTTCACCGGAGCTGTGGACACATTCGACTTCTGATCTTCCCTTTCACCGTCTCTTCAATTCAATGTCTGACAATCGACCCAGGTCCACTCCTTGGTATTACAATCCTACTATTATACATTACGGACACATCTATTTGCAAGAATCGTACATTAAGACGCAAAGATCAGTCCCAAGTCATGAGAGCTGTGTATCGTTCAGGACCCTGGCGGTTTGAATTTCTTGTTAGTATAACCTCCCGTGCTGCGGCCCATCCCCAGACGCCGCTTTGTACCCTGATTTGCCACATTAATATTCAATGGACATGTAGCAGTTGTCAAGCTCGAATTGGGAGGCGACGCGACAGTTGGTACTTGAGTGGGTCGTATGTCTGACGTGACACTTTCATTACACTGCGGAGAATACGAGTCTGCCGTGCACAGAAGGGGATGCAACTTTGCTGGCAGGGCAGCACTATTCTTTGGTCGCGCAGATCTAGCTTGCTCTTGAAGTGATTGAGATAGCCTTGGAACCGAATTAAGCGTACTTGGCAGAATTTCTGAACGACCATTGACAGAGGTCGGTCGCAGTGCATGCCTTGGCAAAGACTCATTCCAACTGGTCTGAGAGTCAGTTGGAGATGAAGAGGCATTGGCGGTAGTCTGGTTTGCAAGGAATCTTTTTATCATAGACACATCCAGGGCTTCCCAAGGAGACCTCTGGACAGGCTGTGCGCTTCTCCCAAGGCGGCCGTTCACAACATCGGACCCTTCGAAATATGGCTGCCTCAAAGATGTCGAGTTTGAAGACGCTGATGGAACTATACCGCCCGTTGTTCGTAAAATAGTACTTGACGATGCAAAGGTGGCTGCAACATCCTTGACTGGCGCTTTTGGAAATGGCGCATCCAATGGCTGATTGTAGCCAATCATCAAGTGAATAGGCATCGATCTCTCACTGAATTCAGAATCAGTCAATTGGCGAACATGATGACAGAACCTGAGCCTACAATTCCGCAATACGATCTGCGACATCCGACTCGTAAGGCAGGGGTCTATCGAGGATATCGCAAATGACTTTACGGTCGCCAGGTGAGAACGTAGGCTGATGGTCAGTAAAAGCAGTCTGTGATCAAGTCAGAATTCGCACAACTTTCGAATGTAGAAGTCAAAGTATGGCTCACAGGATCATCCCACTGTGCCATCGAGATGAAAGGGGACACCTTTCTATCCATCTTATTACCAGCAACACTGCGACTTGCAGTGTAAGAGAGGAATAGTAGTCCCTGTGCACGAGTACAAGCAACATAGAGCAGGCGTCTACAGTTCACTGTCAACCCAAGATAGTTGCGCGTAATTTTGCCACTACTGACCTTTCCTCATTCTCGTCCTCAGAACGGGCGAAGGGAAAAGTCCCATCCTCAACTACGATATCTTTCGTCAAGGGGAAGGTGGATTCGAGCGACAAGCTATTTACCAGAGGGAACGATTACAATAGGCCATTCCAAACCTTTTGCAGCATGACATGTTGTGATGATAACTTTCTGTAACGCGCCTATAAGTCTCACCAGCGAAATGAGATAGGGGGCTCACATCCTTGCTATCCTCCTCATTTTGATTGTCGCCCTCGGACGACAGCATGGAGGCTTGGAGAAATAATCGAAGCGGCGTCTCCCTATTTCATATAGTCAAGAAACCATCTGGAGAACATACATCGTCTAGCGCTTACTTCGGCACCTCGTTTGTTGCGGCTTGCTGATCAACATCGACGGCATTAGTCGCAACCTCTGTCGCAAATGTAATCAATTCCTTGACGTTCTCCCATCTGCTTTCATAATCAGGCTGGGTTTTCTTTAAGTGGTCTTCGAAGCCGACCAAGTCGACAAGCCGTCGAATTAAGTCCGCAGGGGACGTGCCCTGATGTTATTGCGCTCTAAGACCCAGTATAAAACATAAATCCGAGAGCTTACCTTGCCTGCAAGATCACGCAGCTTCCGGATGACTGACACGAAAGAAGATAGCTTTCGCTTCGCTGTAGGCTTTATGTCGGGCAATCTGTCATTGCAAACGCCCTCCATAATGGACAGTTGTGAAACCTTGGATTGTTCAGCCCTCGCGGCGATCTCTTGTAACGTCTGGCGAGATAAATACTAACGTGACATATTTGAGTTGTAACTCTACCTTTTCACCGATGCCGCGACTCGGAATATTGCATGCACGGACCAGAGCAGGATTAAAATCCGGATTATCGACAAGTTGTAGATATGCCAGAATATTCTTAATCTGGAAATAGCCTGAATGTCAGACTTCTGTGGTTACCATTTAATGAAGACAGACCTCTTGTCGTTCAAAGAATTTGTGTCCGCCGAGAATCCTACAAGGAATACCGTGCTTTTGCAATGCACTTTCAATTGTACGAGAAAGAGCATTGAAGCGAACTATGACATGTTGAATAAGAGCAAAACTTCAATATGAAACGGACTCAACGCAAAATCGCCACGTCTCCCCACGAAAGAGCGCCTCCCATATGAGCAATGACCCTCTTGATTTCAATAGCAATAAAGAGAGCTTCCGCATGTTCGGTGGGGAAGCAGCGCAGGGTCGGAGTGGGGCCGAAAGGATGCGAAGTATGCAGAGATTTCTGGATGCGATTCGTATCTGTATTTCGCTCGTAAAGTTCGAGGCTACGCGCAACTCAAGAACCTGCCTTGGGAGACTATAGCTAGGCTAGCTTTCAGGATGGATGCAGTAGAGCGATAGTTCTGCTCAAGCAATATTTGTTGTGTACCGCTGAAGTCTTTGGAATTTGAATAACAAAGTTTTAGAGGATCAAACTCGCACTTACCTCTGCACATCTTGGCCAGATTTTCTACTTCAGCAGATCTCCATCCGTAAACTATAAGAAAATCTTAGCACGCATCCTACCTACGATAGACAATACGACACAAACTTGACTGGTCTGGATCCCCAACTACTGTGACACGTTTCTGTCTGGCAAGGGCGACCATAAGTGAATACTGTGTGTTGTTGGTATCTTGACTAAAGGTTTACCGATCAGCGTCAATCGGCTCACGAGCTTTTAAACTCACAACTCATCAACTAGGACATATTGACACCAAGACACGGTCTGCTTAAAGCCATCAAAGAGCTTTACGCCATACAACAAAAGGTCGTCAAAGTCGAGAGAATTATTACGTCGAAGCGTGAGTTCGTATTGTTCATAGGTTAGGCCAACTATGTACTCAATTTGATTCAGCAGTGATCCATCAATCAGGTTAGGCGAAGCAATCGATGAGCGAGCTCGATTTACGCCAGCTTTACGCAGAACATCGTCAGGGGTTTGCCCTTTTGCCTTTGCTTTGGATATCATAGATTGGGCACTATTCTCAGTAAGTGTGATCCCTTTTCCTTCCATGTAGTCCTTGTGTAACTTGAGGATCGCCGCTAGAATTTTCCGGCTGCCATTGCTCTGGATTTGTTGTATCTTAGCTCAGTCAACAGAGATGCGCACCTCTCGTCGGCGTCACATATGGTAAAGTTCGCGTCTAAACCCACAAGAGTTGAATGTATGCGCAAAAAGCGAGCACACAGGGCGTGAAACGTTCCCATTTTTAGCAGTTCAGTACGTCCAGGGCCAATAAGTTTCTTCAGACGTTCTCGCATTTCGTTTGCCGCTTTATTTGTAAAGGTGACTGCACAAATAGAGGAGGGTAAAATCGAGTGTTGGAGAATCATGTACGCGATTCGAGATGTTAAGACCTGGAAGAGAGTATAAAACTATTAGGCGCCTAAAAGAGTAATGTACACTCACTCTTGTTTTACCACTGCCGGGTCCTGCTAGGATTTGTATTGGAATATCAGGCGTGAACTGAACAGCTGCAAAATTTAGAATAGTCAAACCGAGGCCCTTGACCTTATTACTAGAGCTTCTACCTTTCAACTGAGCAGGATTGAGGCCTATCAAGAGAGACTCAGCCGTGTGTCGTCGTGCATCGTTCATGCCGTCAAAGGTCAGTTGATAGTCATATAAACGCGTCTCATGTGTTGTTGAGAATCACGAAATTGACGCGACGTCACTATCCTCATGGACCGTGACAGATGTGTCACCCAATGTTGGCCAGGGCAAAGTTTTCTTTCAGGTCAGAAGACCGCCGGAGCCGTGTTCTTGTTGTCTCTTTGGTCAGTTAGCCTGCGTTTTTTGTGTCTATGTGATTCCATCATTTCAATCTGTCTTCTGGAGGTTTCAAATTCCGCTGGGCCGGCTTATGAGGTGTTCCAACTAATAAGCAATATCGCTATCAGGATGCATATGTTTCCTCGCTATTTTAGCGCTTCCCCACAACCTCACGGATAAAACGCGCTCTGACAATTACATAGCTGCGGAAAGGTCACTTCCCCGCAAAGAGGCCAGACTCAAGGAGTACACTTTGAGGTGTGCTCTATTCGTCACTCGTGGTTCTCTCCTCTATAGTATCGATTCCGGTATCGTCTCGACAACTATTTCGCGAACTTGTTACTTGAATTACTTCGCGGCGTATCAATGTGCTCTGTATTTTCTCATCTTGCTCTTGTTTATTCATTTTTACCTTGCCAGCCGTCATTGTCGGTACTGTCTTTCTACATTTTCAGCCGGTAGCTTTGCGGGCTTGCTTTATGCTAGATTGGCAACCAATTCCTGGAGTCTCGTAAGAACATTATCTTGTTTGCGGCCGGGCCTTCAAAGCAGGTGCCTTTCAATCCGGATCTGTGCATATGGACATATTGATTGCGTACTTTGTGGGGTGTGTACCTTTGTAAAGCGTGGTTTAATCTATGTGCAATCAAGGTTCGAAGGGTCAACTTTATGAGAGAATTCCTGAGAAAAAACCTAGAGTCTGGGGTTACTTTTCGTTAACAATTATTGTGAGTTTGTCGAAGGGGACAGTTCTACAGTTGAGGACAGTAATACCAGACGACGGCACAAGAACCTGAACTAGGACTAAGGATAAGCCTCTTTCAAGTGTTTGGAGAGCCGAGAATTTCATTCGAACCATTGATGTTTCCCTTCTCATAATTGATCTGTAGTTGCATCTGACGGAAGTAATCCCTAGTGTTTTTTTCTACATCTGATTCCTCACCTTCATAAAACTTCTTTATGACCTTAATACATCGGCGTCGTGTCCTTGCCTAAGAAGCCAGCGAGGAGAGGGTAATAACCAGATACCTGCTAGAGGAATGATGACCAGTACACATTCTGTAGAAAAAAAGGACTTAATGAGAATACGGTCATACTGCCCTCTTGTTCGCAGCACTTTACGGTCTGAACGCTCGTTGTCGCTTGCACTGAATTCAAATGTGTGATAGGTATGATTGGTCCACCATTCAATATTATCTGCCTTGCCTTCGTTAATAAGTAGGGTCGGAAAACTTCGATGTGAATCACTGGCATTGCGATGGATTTAGACATGGCACCCATCATGGCATTCACTGCAGAATATACAACCTCAACCAACAAGGTCGACCAAGCTCTCGCCTTCATCTTCTGTTTCAGTGCCAGGTAAGGCAATTTATATCTTCACTTGTTCCATTCAGAAGTTATCGTCCGGCAGCCATTCGCTTGGATATCCTCCTCCATTCATTAGATCTATGTCCGTGAGATCCTAAGCCAGAACAATCATATCTAGGGAATCAGTAAGCAGTGTGGTCATGTCGTCTAATAGTAGCATATCCTTCAGTCTTCCGGTGCCAAGTTTCGAAAAAGAGTTATTTTCAGTCAAACCTCTCGTGCTTTCACTCAGATCGGATCCAAGTACTGCAGCGTGTTCCTTTCCACGAACATTGTTGGAGCCATCGTATGTTTTTGTGACGCACCTTTTGCTGATGAGGTACCTGCATAACGCTTTCTTTATTTTTGTTGAAACCTCTACCAAAGGAAAGATTTGAGATTATGGACAACAAAGAGGGTGTCCGAGAGGTCAATGGATCTCTTACGCACATGGGATTCCTCAGCACGATAGGACCATGTCTTTTTTGAGTCTATGTAACAAGTAGTACACAATTAGATTGATATCAATTAGTTTGGAGTTGATAGAAGATGCTCTAGCTCTGCCTTCAGTTTCTTGAGTATATCGACTGCATCCTTGATTTGAGCATCAAGCTCAGCCGTCTTGGGTGTTTGCCCTTTCAAACTACGGACCACTTGTCCCTGTTCAGCGATCTTCGCTTCCAGCGCTAAGATCTCTGGCGTCTTGGGAACGTTCAGGTCAGTAGTTACCTGCGCCGCGGCTTTTTTTGAACCTTTCTTCTTGGCAGTCTTGGCGGCTTCTGGAGCAGGTTCTTCGGGGGCACCTCCGAATTTCTTCCTCCAAGTATCTATCATGTTGTCCTCGATTCTCTTGAAAAGGTGCTCTGGCTTGCCAATCGCGTGACCTGCAAGAATATCTGTACTCAGAATCTCGGGTACGACGCGAGCGGGTGCGTTGATTTGGATGAGAATAGAGTCGGAGGTGGCGGGCATAAAGGGATAGATTAAAGCCGAAAGCACATAGATCAGGTTCACTGCACGAGAAACGACCTGAGCACAACGTTTAGGGTCGGAAGCCTTCAATGCTTTGTTGAGGCCGGATGATTGCAGGTAGTTATTCCCACGCATGGAGACGAGCATGACGGTCTGAAGACCGAGACGCAGTTTCACAGCCTCCATGGCATCTATATAATCTCTAAGAAGCCCGTTAATGGAGGCGATAAACTCGGCGTCATGTTCGTCGTTTGGCGATAGAGGACCGGGCTCGTCACCTCCATCAGGGATGACGCCGTCATAAAGGGCAGAAACAAATTTTAGAGTGCGATTGATGAAATTCCCGAAACTAGCAGGGCTGTTAAAAAAAGTACATGAAATGTCTGTGCAATCTCACTTATTCAACAGGACGTTGTTGTTAGCGGCGACCTGAAATTTATGTCAGTGTGAGATACAGATAAAAATACGTGTGTACCCTTACACAATCGGACCATGAGAACATAGCGTCAGCGGTCTCTGGGCGAGTCGACAACAGATAGTAACGCCATACGGATGCGGGAATACCAGTCTCCTTTGCTGCTGGTCCGAATACTCCCCGATTCTTACTTTTCGAGAATTTTCCGCCTTCGTAGTTCAAATACTCTGAATTTGTTGTCATCGATGAGAACAAAACATACATTCGTTTGAGACACGCACCGGTAGTAGAGAGATGGTGAAGCATTGTCCAGTCCCGGCCATCACCAATTTGAACCGACGGCCAATAGACAGTATGGAAATAAACATTGTCTTTACCCATAAACTGATACAAGCGGACATTCTTAGAATTGAACCACCATTTCTTCCATTCTGGGGTATAATTGGCGGTGATGCTTGGGTACCCGATCGGAGCATCAAACTGTGGCGAGTCAAAAGAAAGAAGTAGATTATGGGCGAAGGGTACTGACCCAGACGTCTAAACCAAAATTGATAAGAGATACCAAAACGTATAAGGTCGGTACGTACAAAGGACCTTTCCTTTCATCCCCTGTTCTTCCGTCTCGAACTCAGGAGGAACGGGCACACCCCATGTCAGATCGCGAGTCAAGGGAGTAGGAATCAGGCCACCCTTCAAACGAGGGTCAATGATGACACCGTCCCCGTTGATGACAGCATTAGGTGACCATTTCCCAGTCTTCCACGACCGTTTAATCCATTCTTCAGTTTGTGGCTGAATATCATCTAATTTTAGATACATGTGCGCTGATGATTTAGTTGTTACGACGTGGGCCCTGTCAACTAAACAGCGAGGCTTGATTAGTTCAATTGCATCTAACGTCCGGCTACAACCATCGCATTGATCGCCACGAGCATCCTGATTGCAGATGAGAAAAGTCGCTATCTAAGGATTGCAACTTACCTCATAACCGCAATGAGGACATATTCCCTCCACGAATCTGTCTGCCAAGAATCTAGGGCCGTATCAGGCTTGTAAGAACATAAAAATGGAAGGCCTGACTTGGGGCAGCTTTCACAATATGTTTGTTCTTTATGCTGCCTTTCAAGATATCCGTTATTTCCAAGGTTTGAAAATATTGATTGTGAGATCCTAATAGTTCGGAAATGAAGAAACAATGTTTGGAAGGTCAGAGATTCTTACTCAGTGTGTAGAGGTGTAGACGTCCGACCGAAGTAATCAAATCTGAGTTCAACTCACGTCAATTGAATATAGGCAGAATATAAGGCTTTTACCCTATGTCAAACCACTGATATGTCTCTGTGTGAAGCGCGTTGTATTTGTCGCAAAGTTCGCGTGGAGTGATGCCTTCTTTAAGCGCCTGGGTCTCTGTTGCTGTTCCATACTCATCGGTCCCACAGATATACAACGTAGTCCTGTTTCTTGTGCCTGTCACGCGAGTTAACGAGAATCGGGAGCTTCGAGGAAAAATGATCTACGGTTATATCTAGAGTAAGTAGTTAGCCTATGCTTATCTAGAGTAAGCAGCAGGATTTACCGGCTGAACACATCGGCACTAAGAGTAGATCCGATGATATTTCCTTCAATTACTCAATAACTCGTTGGATGGTTCCAGAGTACGAGCTCACCTAAATGAGGTACATTGTTGCAATATGGCAGAGCAGATGTAATGAGGATGTTTTCCTGGCCTTCCTTTGGCAATCTGACATATTATGCATAAAAACATATGGATTCCTGGTGAAATCTGCACATACATTGCTGGTGCACCAGGAGGAGGGATCACTCGTAAGATATTGTCTCCAGATCGAATTTTCTGAGCCATAATGACGTGCGAGAAGGGTTGAAGGAATGAAAAGAATGGCCAAACGATCGATGATCGAATGAAGAGTCAAACTTAAGCTTATCAGCGCCGATGGACAACAAGTTACAACAACACCAGCCTGATTAGTGTCACCGCGGGTTCCAAGGATTTCTTCTTCTCGTCTTCTTGAGGCCTTTGCTACTGAGGTGTACGTGGTGTTTATCCAAAGTCCAGAGCCCTGTCGTCGTCGTCGGGTTTAAAGTCTTGACATTTGTCATGCATCTCTCTGGCTGCTTGAAGTGAGGCGCTATTGCAACTTTTTGTAACATTACTCAAGCCATCGCAGGACGCGACTAGGTTTGGGGCCGGAATTTACGCCCGAGCTGACTCCCATTGCGGTCTTTCTAGGGCTTTTCATAGGATGTCTAGTTTGTTTTACCAACCTGAGCTTGGGACTTCAGTCTGGATGGATTTCAATGTATGAATAACAAGCTATCTGCAGTCCGCTTGTTCATTTACGACAGGATGTCCATTCAATCTGCTCTTATTGGCTTCCTCGTCTCTCGAATGCTTCCTGTTCCACTTACTCCTGAAGAAATAGTCGTTGTGCAAACAACCGCGGTTGCCACTGGAACGATGCCTCTGGCTGCTGGCTTTGTGGGAATTCTCCCTGCGTTGACATTGATAAGTGAAGAACGAGACGGTACACCGCCGATTCATCTTTCCTGGTTTTCGGCAATTGCCTGGTCCTCTGGCGTGGCATTCTTCGGGTAAGTTCTTGGATTTCTTCTTGTTAGTTGCATCTCAATGCCTTGCAAGTGTCTTCCTATCACCTCCTATCCGCAAACAAGTGGTGAGTATTTTGGAGCTGCTAGGTCTGCTTGAGTAGCTCAGCAACTCTCCTAGATTATCGAAGAGCAGCTGACATTTCCCTCGGGGACAGCCACAGCTCAGTTGATCTCCGTTCTACACAAACTTCCTCCTCCAGACACATCTGTGCGTCATAGGTCTGGGTACAGTCAAGTTGGTTCTGAAGATTCGATCGCTCCTCGGGATGATTCCCATCTCCTGTCGACTGTGGATCCTGACGAGGTCCAGTATGAACGAGAAAACGAAGAAAGGACGACCGTTGAAAACGAAGGCTGGCGGACTTTGTCTTGGAGTTTCAGTGCCTCCGGTCTTCTGACAGTGGGCTGTTTCTTCACTGCATGTTATCACTATCTGACAGCTCTAAAAGTTCTTTGCATTCTTCTTCCCAGTAACATTCACTATACCTCTCTTTGGAAATCATCTTGCGAAAGAGTGGTTGTGGTACTTTACCCCCAGCCTCTCCTACGTAGGCCAAGGTTAGAAGTCCTGGATTTTTAATAATCATACCCAATGGGAGCTCACAAATAGGCATCATCATGGGATTTCCGACGACTTTGAGCATGAACCTTGTATGTATGCCAACTATTTATGTCGAATGTGCTCCAAATTTTCATCAAATCATCCGGATCAGGGCATGTTCGTTGGCTGGGCCATCTTGTCACCTCTATCGAAGTTCTCTGGATGGGCTCCCGGTCCTGTAGGCGACATGACATCAGGAGCCCGAGGATGGATACTCTGGACGGCTCTTGGTATAATGTGTGCTGATAGCTTTGTTTCTCTGCTACCTGTTTTGATCGACTATGCCGTGGATTTTTCGAAACGTGACAAAAATTCTGAGACGAACAATCATGAAACTGAAACTGAGGATCGTCTCGTTCCTCTATCGTGGGTTCTGGGAGGTTTACTGATGAGCATTTCTGCTGGGACCATCCTCGTTTGGGCCGTCTTTGGCCATGATGGAATCAAACCATGGGCAACAGTCCTCGGCTACATGCTTGGAGCCGTGTTGAGTGTATTCGGGTAAGTTCAGACTATATACATAACTTTTCCTCATGGTTGGCAGGGTTCGGGCCCTGGGAGAGACAGATCTCAACCCGGTGTCTGGTTTGGGAAAGATATCACAATTGGTCTTTGCTTGGATACAACCAGGGAATGTTGTTGCTAACATCGTCGCAGGTGGCGTAACTGAAGCCGGTGCAGCACAGTATGTTTCATTATCTTGTTCAAGCTTCGTGTCCTTGAGCTTTGCACAGGGCGGGAGATCTCATGCAGGACTTGAAAACTGGGCATCTATTGCATGCATCCCCTAGATCTCAATTCTACGGTCAATTCATTGGATCCTGTGTCTCCATCTTTGTAACCACAACTGCCTTCACGCTATACAATCGGGCCTACGTAATCCCGGGTCCGTCATTCCCTGCCCCCACCGCTTATGTCTGGCTTAGCTTGGCTCGACTCTTGCGTGCGTCATGTAATTAAATGACAGGTGATAGTGGAAATAATTGTCTTCTAGGTGACGGGAAGCTTCCAGAACACAGCGCAACGTTTATGATTGTATTTTCCTTGTTATTTGGCACACTGTCTACCATCAAGACCATTATGGGACGGAAACGTCATTGGATCTCCCAATGGATACCTTCTGGCGTGGCTTTTGCCATAGGCTTTCTCAATACGCCTTCCTTTTCCATAGCTCGTCTCATTGGAGGGTGTTTAGAGTACCTATATAGATCACGCATCGCCAAGGACAAGAGCGACATATGGCTCATTGTGGTGGCCAGTGGATTTGTGCTCGGCGAAGGTGTAGTTAGCATCATTTCATTAATTCTTCAGACAGCTGGCGTACGTGCTGCCAGCTGCTGGGGCTGTGGACATGGTCTGTGTGGTGGTTGTCCTTCATAGTGTATTCATCGTGTACACTTTACGTGATATGTAACCGATTGCGAAATCGATCCGTGTTATTGGGCGAAAGCTGAAATACGCTGTGGCCACGTTTGTTCCACGTCATACGCATATGGGCTCTTGGTGCAAACTAATACACTGACTTGACTCTCTTTATCTTTCGCAACTACCCTCTTGAGTATCCAGATCCTTGTCGCCCTCTCGAACTGATGTCTCGCATCGAGCTTGCGAAGATACCGTCTCTGACGTTTTACCAAGACTCTCTTACAGCCGCTCGTCGTACAAGGCCAATTCAGCAACTCATCTGTAAGGGCAAACCGTGCAAGCTATATCAACCAGAAGTCGTCCGATGTACTAGTCTGCCAGGAGGATGGGGAACAGAAGTGGACTGGAAGGTGAGATATGTTGCTCTTATTGCGAAGTTGCGCTCCGAGGCACTAGATGCATCTAGTGTGAAGCGGATTTGCCAGAAACGCTGCGATTTGGACGTGTCGAGGTTTCATGTGAAGGCTGGTCGGGGCCGGGAGATCCTCATGTTTTAAAAGGTCTCGCTATCTCAGATAATAATTGTGGGCTTTTCTGACCGAAAGAATCGAGCAGGCTCGTGCTCCTTGGAGTATCGACTCATACAAATACCAGGATATCTACGAAATACGGATGAAGGTCCATTGTCCCGTTTGAAATGTGAGTCCTCATATCACCGGTATTCGTGAGCCCAAATACTATATTTCAGCCTACGACATTTGGACCATCGTTTTTTCCTTCATCTGGGTCGGATTTCTTGTATTCATACTCTACCATTTCTTTTTGTCTTGTTTCCGACATAATACTGGGGTAAGAGGAGTTCCTCGTCAACCCCCTCGGCCCCGCTCAGGACCATCCGGTGGCTGGTTTCCTGGGGGACTGGGCGATGATCGGGACTATCAACCGCCCCCACCCTATTCAAAGGACGCCACGTCAAGCGAGGGATGGCGACCTGGTTTCTGGACAGGGGCAGCGATAGGTGGAGCTTTGAATCATCTATACAATCGCGCACGAGCGCCTGCTCCGGAGCCAGCGCCAAGGAGATCTATTTGGGATTGGGAACGTCCTCGAGTATTTGAACCTCGGTCATCCTTCCTCCGCGGTTCGCCCGCAACCTCCAGCTATGACGACCGGGGTGAAGGACCGTCCAACCTTGGATCAATGAGACGCAGCACGGGACTGGGAGGATCCAATGTACGCTGATGCTACATCGAAGTGTGGAAGAGGAGGGATGTTGAAGTAGCTCAATTCAAGTACTGTGGAAACGATTATCCGTACGTTGCCAAGGTTACTTTACAGACTCTTGGGCAACTAATCAATTGAGTCTATTTTAATATGCGAGTGAAGTAGTTCGAAAGCGACGTCAGCTGGCAAGTGGAAGGAAGGAATTCGCATCTCGATGGATGGTCTTATTGTAATGCTTTCCGAGTTGATGTTCAACTAAGGACATAGTGACCTTGGCTTTGCGGCTTGTTAGAAGTATCCTTTCTTGCTAAATAATATTCATGATCTACAATGAACAAAGCTTCGTCGAGCTCGAGTATGTATCCAGAGTGTTGATATCTTTAAAGATGTTCTGAGAGGTTGTTCCGATTTTAGTTAATGATTCCCAACGTTACCCAATGGAAAACAGATCGAGGCAACTGCAGTGCCTTCTTAGATATCTGCACGACTTTCGCTAAACATGTCAGTTCAAATCTAATCATTCTTGCCAGAGCATCGATACATGTCGTCGGCACCACTCCCTTGTGTTGTGACCGGAAGTTATGGTCTTCATGGTCAGTCAAAAAGCAATCTGCTTGATCTCTATCAGTTGCGACTGACGAATAACTAACCTTAAGTGTGGTGAACAGTTGAATAATGGCGAGAATGAGAATCACTGAATTCAACAAAGTGTTCTCACAAGAAATGAGCATCATGCCCCCTGCCACGGTTGACATTCGAAGTCATTTATTTAACTGAATATGAATATACAAAATGTGGGTTGTTGAAAGAACAACGGAAGGAGCTAAGGGGAAGGGTGACAGAAGGGAAGGAACAGGTGTTAGGTTATTTGCAAAGATGTAATATGGATGAAAACGAGCGGAACAATAAAGAAGAATGACATTTGAAGTCGCGAAGACTTCACGATCTGTGTCGCGAGCGAAGGCGGATCGGACTATCCCTTCTCCCTATTTCACTGTCGTTTCCATCGTCGACATATTCTGATGATGTTTGGAATGACTCTGGTGGTCCAGCCTCAAATGAGTACGGTGAACTATCATCCATTTCATCATCAGCATCGTATAAACCGAATCCTTGTGATTTGGTTGCCTGTAAAGGAATTGTGGCGAGAGATAACAAAGCGAAATTATGGGCACTTGGATCTGATGGATGGACGTTGGAGGGATTCGGATGGACGCTGGAAGGATCGACCGATAGACCTTCCGAGGAGGACTCCTTGTCATCCATCTCACTTTCTTCCTCCTCTGAGTCTGTGTAGGGCTCTTCAGAACTGTCAGAAATGGGCTGTGGGACTTGAGCCGCAGGTTTCTCCGCCTCGTACATGCGAAGTTTATAATTATACTTGTCCTCTGGGGGACCAAGCAGAGTCTCGCCACGGCTACTTCTCCTGATGTAGTGTCCTGTTCTTTTTTTAAAACACTCCGGGACCGTGGCTTCTTCAACAAAAGTTTTGATAAGTTTTACACCCATGTTGAACTGACTCCACTGCTGAGCTGTCCAATTCGCCTCATGCATTTTCATTTCGAGAACATTGAAGTTCTTTTTTTGTTCGTACATGTTTGCCAGAATGAAGATAGGACTGGTTGCCGTCTTGAAAGGGATTGCAAATGGGTGCTTGAAGACTTGATACGTTTCAGCAGTATGTAAACTACCACTTGAGCGTTCTATCATATCATGAACCAGGATTGCTTCAGTTTTATCGCATCGATCTGTTGCAATAAGAATGACTGGCCAGCCTTCATCAGGCATCTCCTTGTCGAGATCCTGGTGCAAATGAGATTGAGCAATAAAAAGATATCTCTTTGCTGCTTACTGTGAGGATTCGTTGCCTGTTAGTCGATATTTCAACAGAAGAATTGATGGCGAGCTTTTCCTCAACCTTTGCAAGGATGTCATCGTCGAGCAAAAAGGTAATGAGGGTGTGCATCTAGCAATCGGTGAATATAAACATTCACTATCAATGTAATCCCTGAATTATGAGAGTCGAAATCATAATCAAACTTGACCTACATGGCATGAGATTGAGACGACAATCAATATTAAATGTTCCCCTGTAAGCATAACCCATCATCCAGGCCCAGCGATCAATCTGTAGACATTGATAATCTAGTTAATATATATGGATAAGATTTTTCAACGTCATCATAACATACATCAGCTTGATTTCGGGTATCTTTATGCGGCTTCATGTGAGCGAATTCCACGAGAGATGGAGCAGCTATGCTGGACTTCTTAGTGATGACACAGGTTTGTACAATAAAATTATTGTAGAATCGATGCGCTAGCACACGTTGTTTTACTGTGCTGTCTCTAGTGACAGCCTGCATCTCTGGCGTCCTGTATATTTGCTGCCCCAATAGAGAAGGGGAAGCATGAGTTCTCCGTGCCGGTGTTTGCATTTGAACTGATTGCATTGCGTGTTCTCTGGGTATGGTAGTAGGCAAGTGGCAGAGGACTTTGAATGGACAGCAGTTGAAGCTTTGCCTGTGGAAGCTTATCGATATGTATAAGGAGGACCAGGTGATCCAAACGATAATCTGATTTGTGGGTGCAGTGGCCATGCCGGGCTTTCAAAGGACACAAAGAGGCATTTAAAACAACAAATGATAGCAGTAGAACCGCCATTCCTAGTCGGCAGACTTCAAAACACGCATGCTCCGAGCTCCAAGAGTACTAGCGTGAAAATGTTATCCTCTTGAGTCCAGCTGGCTCACCTTGCGACTTCATCCTTGAGCTAAGGACCTGTATCAATGTGCAATTGCGCTCAAGGACGTACTGTGATGTAGCAGCGTGACTCGGTTTCAAGATGACAGCACTCTTCAAAACAGACATTTACTTTGGATAAGGTGGTCATTGATTAAGAGATAATGATACCTGTATCCTGACGTCCAGAAGTACACATTTAGATGAGTGCTAATTGCTCAGGGAAGGCTATGACCAGAATTGATAGCTCAACTTGACTAGTGTTTGGGATATTGAACGCATATGTAACGTTTTGCCTAAAATGGAACACGTCAGAATTGCACACGACGAACCAGTTGGACTATCCTGTCCCATTAGAACAAACGACGTTACTATCTGTGACCCGTTACGCAGAGTGGACAAAGCTCTGGGCTGCCAGTCATTTCCATAGCGGGGAACCAAACCGCTACAGCATAGCTATCGTCACAAATCAGTCTCCTTACAAAGCAAAAAAAACACTCAAAACAATCAAACAAAATCTACAGCTCTTCGGTACTACACGTCGCCTTGAATGCTAGATGCCCAAACACTTACATTCTTGATTCAAAAGGTGACTCGAATCAGGCCCAAGCCTTGCTGTGCAGAGGTCGGCTATGTATTTTATGTATCTTGGTTTGATTAGATTCCCTAGGCCTGTGTGTGGACGTCTTCCTGAGACCAGAATCTGGGCAGAGAACCGTATTATGCCGCTCCTGGATGCTGATACTGCGATTAGTATAGTATGAAGTGAGGAGTCATAAATATCTCTTTGCATCTAGAGGAATATTTCCGAGTGATTTGGATTGTCTTTTGCGTAGCATGTTGGGAAGGTTTCAAGAAAGAAAGTCATGGGAAATGGGTATAATCTGAAACCTCTGACGTTCAAAGTCTAAGGCTTTGTGCAGTTGTGCAGTGTGCCGTGACCAGCCCATGAAAATGATGAACGTTTTGGTCATATGTTCAACCTGTCCTGCAGATGGCAATTTTACCAGCTCACACAAATGGTCTATATATACAACTTATGTTCAATGTGAATGAGACCACTCATTTAGAGCCATGCTATTGCTTTCTCTGCTGTTAACTGTTTGATCCCTTGTTTCACCTTGCTGGAGTCAATGATGAACTGTTGATGAGCTTACCATTGACACAAAATAGGATGATGGAAATTAAGCAATTACATCTAATCTTGATGTGCTTAGTCAACCAGGATTTGTGAGAACTCAAGTGACTAGAAGCCTCTATGAGCTTGAAGTTAGTGCAAAACAAGAAAATCAATGAATAATAATTAGTGCTGATTTAATCCAAACATGGAGGACAAAAAATGAGAAGTGAGACATTATAACAAGTGTGAGGCCTTAGCACCACCTTGTCAGACTACTCTCTGTGGTGCATGTCCTACTGAAGGCAAAAAACTTTTAGCACCACAAAACAACAATCAATTTGGGAAAAGAAAACTTTGTTCCCATGAATTGAACAGGAAAAGATGGAAAGTTGTCAGAGATGGAGACTCATAGGTCAATGTCATGTGTCCACGGCTGTGCCCCATTCAATATGTTTTTTTCTTTTGTTATGCCTCAGTTTGTTACTATCCCAATAACGCAACTGAGGTATGTTTATTACAATTCACTACTTACCTACATCTGTAACTTACTTCACTATGCCTAGTATTCCACGGTGTTTATTAGGTGATTAATATACAGTTTGTTACTATCCCAATAATGCAACTGAGCATGCCACGGCGTTTATTAGGGACAGACCTCTCTGATAGGTTATGGGCCCCATTGCCTAATCACAACAAGAGAAGATCCAAACGAACTCAAAGCCAACCCACACGTTGCACACTTGTATTCCAACTGCAACAAAAGCTGCACCTAATCCTCCCCTGAGATCACCCAGATCATCTCTGGACACACATACTCACGTCATGTCGACCTCAGACACAACAGCCTGTCCAATACTTGCAGGACCCAAAAACTTCCAAATTTGGAAGATCAGAATCACCGCAAAACTCAGACAAGAGAAAGTCTGGGACGTTGTCGCTGAGGAATGCTCATCTCCCCTGGTGCCTATCATCTACCACAGTCAGTCCACACAACAACATGGCAAAAACTGGTCCATTTGTGACTTGAAGGCTGCCAGAGTCATCATTACTCATATCTGCAATTGCCTGGCCCTTGAAGTGGGCTCACTTCCTCACGCGAAAGACATGTTCGACAAGCTTGTAGAAATACATGAAAACACAAACATAGGAGTGAGCGCATTCTATACCTTCATCCAGATGCTCAACATCAAGTGGGATGGGTCTCCAACAATGCTCAGCAAATACATTGCCACCATCTCTGCTGCAGATGCAAAACTTACAGCTATAAAGAAGATGATCGATTGCGAGTTCCTAGCCTTCATCCTCCTGCACTCCCTCCCAAATGACAATGTATGGGAGTCTTTCCGTGCCACTGTCTTGAACTCAACAGCACCTGGAAAAGCCCTTGCCTTCTCTGACCTCTCCAACTGTCTCACTTTCACTGTAACTGCCCAACAGGGCGCATCATCTGAAGCGGCCCTAAAAGCAAACATCAACCTGAAGCAGAAACCAAAACCAAAATCAGACACATGGTGTGAACTACACAGATCCACCACCCACAACACTTTGGAGTGCAGGACAATCAAAGAGCAAAGAGAGAAGTAGAAGAAGGCAAAAGGGAAAGCTAAAACTAAGGCAAATTGTGCAAGCCACAACTCAGAATCTAATGATGGTGATTTAGAAGACTCAAGCAATGACACAGGAGGGGGGACGGCAAAGTATGCAGGTACTAAATCAGCCCATGTATCTAAAGCATTAATGTCACATCTTTTGGCCTATGCTGGGAGTGCCTCAAGCAGTTTTCCTCACCTAAGCATCATTGCCGATTCGGGGGCCTCTGCCTGTCAGGTTCCACTAATTCGGGGGCTTTCCAGGAAAGCAACACCCTTATGAGGCAGACTTGATCTATGAATACCCGGGTGTCTGGAACTCCGGAGTTATGGCTCCGGGGTTCAAGACACAAACAGGGGGGGTGGTCCCGGAGAAATGAAACTTGACCCGGGGGTTTCAGGGTTTTGTGGGGGTTGAGAGTTGGTGGGGGTCGAGTTGGAACCGGAGGTTCTAAGACAAGACCCGGTTAGTAAATTTAGAGTCGTGAAGTGCATACCAAACTTAAAGCACACGATTATTCCGGCATGCCAGTCAAAGTGTGCCAGTCAATGCATACTAGTTAAACAAAGGGCATGCAACAATTTAGTAAATATCAAGACTAATAAATACAGTGGTGAACTATGCTATAAGTACTACGGGGTCAGTCTTGGGGTTTCGGGGTGTCTGGGATGGGTTCTGGAAGGCATTGAGTAGCGGGCCGGGACTGTATACTGGGATCGTGCATGAGGGGTGCGCAATCAATTGGCGCAGGGGAATCATGATGTGTGATGGCTGGAAGTGGGTAGCAGGATCTGGTGGTTGATGGCGGTTGATCCCGGGGTCCATGAAGCAGGGTCCCCGGGGGGTTGGCTGATGTCGGTTGTAATGCAAATTAGTGGCGGTGTCGGTAGTTGCGGGGGCGGGGCGTGTTGTGGAAAGGGTCCCGGGTGAGGTCCTGGGGTTGTTCCGGGGGACTCCAGAAGGGGTCGTGACATCATCCCCCCCTCAGCGCTGAGACCCTCTGAGGCACGTGTAACCGGTGGTTTGGTCTGGGGTCCAATCGTGGGATCTGGCACCTGACCTGCCACGTATCAAAAAAAAATTTTACTATCAGCTCAATCATGTTGTGCACACTGACGCATTCCCTGATGCCCCCGGCGACTAACAAAGTGGCCCCCCTGGCCACATGGGAGGCCCGGGACACGCGATACCGAGCGCGTGTGGCTGTGCTCGTTCAACGTGAGTGTCCCTGCGTTGACCATTTACTCTAACTGACCTTCCTTTTCCAGAACTATGCCTTAATTTTGTCCTGGAGGCAGGTCCTAGCCAGCCCCCGGAGCCTGCCCTCAATGCAGGCCCTGGTGTCCCCCCGGAGCCCCAACCAAGTCGCCCCATGCCTACCTTTGTGTGGAAGACTGTCCAACCCCCTCCCTGCCCTAGGTTGTCTGCCCCTTGTTTCCATTGTTCTGGGATGGCGATCAGGGCTGTTTCTGAGGTCCCGGAGAGTCGTTGCGTTGCGTGGGGGGCCGTAACTCAAGAACAATTTAGGGAGGCCCTGGAAAGGCTCTGGAGTCTGCCTGCTCACACCTGGTGTATGAGCAATGGACCAGTGAGTGGTCTCAAGCTCTGGGTCTCTTTGCTGATTTCGGCGCAGTGTTTGCACTGTGCCCGGCAACAGGTCCCCTGTCTGTTTGAGGTTCCGGGCCCCTCGTCTCGCCGGGACATAGTTGTGTGTGAGGCGTGCCGCCTCAACCACAAGTGGTGTTCCGTGTTGGCGCTGTGGAGGGTGTGTTGTGTTTCTCGGGAGCAGGGGTGGCCACTGGGAGAGATTACCTGGAGGATGGGAGTCGAGGAGCGGGATTGGGTGGTGGAGCCGGCGAAGGAGGCATCCGCGGAGGCATCGGGTGGGGGTTTGGGGGGCCAGGAG
>QLON01001238.1:0-21316 GCA_003313675.1 Termitomyces heimii
TGGGTTACGGCCACCCACACAATGCGATGGCTCTTTGGGACCTCAGAAACGGCCCCTATCACCATTCTGGAATAACAGAAACAAGGGGCAGACAGCCTAGGATAGGGAGGGGGTTGTGGACGAGGGACAGTCTTCCGTGCAAAGGTGGGCATGGGATGACTCAGTTGGGGCTCCAGAAGGACACCGGGGCCCACATCGGGAGCAGGCTCCAGGGGCTGGCTAGGACCCGCCTCTGGGGGAGGGTTATTGCATTGTACTAGAAAAGGAAGGTCAGTTGTAATAGATGAATGATGCAGTGACACTCACATTGAGCAAGCACAGCCATATGCACATAGTATCACATGTCCTGGGCCTCCCACATGATCAGGGGGGCCACTTTGTTAGTAGCCAGGGGCATTAAGGAATGCATTGGCATATGTGACATGGTTGAGTTAATGGTAAAAAATTTTTCAAATATGTGGCAGATCAGGTGCCAGATCCCACAATTGGACCCTGGACCAAACCACTGGTTATGCATGCCTTGGAGGGTCTCGGCACTGAGGAGGAGGTGATGTTACAACTCCCCTCCGGAGTCCCCTGGGACAGCCCTAGAACCCTACCTGGGACCCTCTTTCATTAATTCCACAATACACCCCGCCCTCACAACTACCAATGCCACCATCAACTCGCATCACAACCGCCATTAGCCAACCCCCGGGAACCCTGCATCATGAACTCCGGGATCGACCGCCATCAACCACTAGATCATGCTACCCACTTCTGGCTATCACACATCACAAACCCCCCTGCACCAATTGATCATGCACCCCACATGCGCAATCTAAGTATACAGTCCTGGCCCATTGCTCAATGCCTCCTGAAAACCATCTCAGACACCCCGGAACCCTGAGACCCAATCCTGTAGTACTTATAGTGTAGTTTACCACTGTATTCATTAGTCTTGATATTACCTACATTGTTGCGTGCCCTTTTACTTAACTGGTACACACTGACTGGCATGCTTTAACTGGCATGCCTGGATAATCACATGCTCTAAGTTTGGTACACACTCTGCAACTCTTAATTTGCTAACTGGGTCTCATCTTAGAACCTCCAGTTCTGACTTGACCCCCACCAACTCCCAGCCTCCACAAAACACCTGGAATCCTGGATCAAGTTCCATTTCCCCGGAACCACCCCCCTTGTCTGCATTTTGAACCCCAGAGCCTTAACCCCGGAGTTCCAGACACCCGGGTATTTGTAGATCAAGTCTGCCTCATAAGGGCATTGCTTTCCCAGAAAGCCTCCAACTCAGTAGAACCTGACAATTAGTGGCCTAAATGTTGAGAAATTAGCTAATTAGTATTTTGATCTAATGCACACCCAAATCAATCATGTGACTATAATTAGGTGACATGTGCACCCAAATTAGTTATGTAATTATGATTATGTAACTATGCTCAGGTTTCTAAAGATTAGGTAACTAGAAAGCATTACACCTTAATAATAAAATAGGCATATCTCAGCAGGACTATATATAAACCTCTACATATTAGGTTTATTTTGATTGCCTGATTAGTCCACACATAATGGAAGCTATCTGAAGGCATTTTGTGGCAAATTGATAGAGGGATCAGTGATTTAATGAGAAAAGCTAAATTTAATTGTTGAGGAAAATTAAGCAGGTATTGATAAAATGCTTATATCTTGACAAGAAGGCTACAAAACCCTATTGTATTTGGTATTGCCAGAAAGGCCAAATTAATTCACACCTGATGAAAAAAATCCAAAGGCATTTGGAGAAAAAATGAGGGAGCTATTAATGATTTATAGAATTAGAGCACTAAAAACATTGGAGAGTCCTCTCTTAGCTAGGAAAATGAAGGCCCAATAACCAGAAAATGACTTAGAATAACTGAAAAATGTCATATATTACAGAGAGGAAAAATAACATAAATAGAGGAGGATTCTGTGACATTTAGCAGGTTGCTAATTGCCTATGCTCAGAATCTCTAAGGAGTAGATATCTTAGGCCCAAGATAATAGTATACTTTAGGTCAATAGTTTGATATGCTTTTTGAACCTTCTTTTGGTGTAACTAAAGTTGCATTGACTGAAAACTCAATAAACTTTATTACCCACCTATATATTTCATAAAAGTACTTTGTGAAGTGTAATTTAGCCTTAAAACTTAGTAAAAGCTAGTTTATTTGTAATTGCCTTTATTTAGACTAATCCAAATAACCTAATTTCACATTATTATACTTGCTAATTTTGCCCCAGTAATTCAGAGTTCAACATGGATGAGGAGTAACACAAAATAAATCTCATCTCTTAATGCCTCTTTAGCTAAGTTTAGTGCAATAAACTTTTCATATATTATTAATTCCTGAATATATTCTTAAAGTGAGTCAGTGCACTTTTTATCCTTATTCTTCTATAAATTACTCTTAAAACCCTTGCATCTTTTATGTACAGGTAGTCATTATCTTTTATTTTTCACAAGTGCTTTGTAAAGATTTTAAAAACTATTGTTAACCTTATATTTATAGTTATAGGTATTTGCACATTAGTTTTTATAATTGCCAAAAGTATTGCTATAAGAATAGGTATATTCTTTGTATTTTGGCTTATATTAATTTATTTTACTCTTTCTTGTTATTGATAGAGTGTAATAATAAAACATTATGAGCTTAATGTGCCTTAGTACATAGAATAGAATATATCCAAAGTTTAAATTACTCTATATACATATTAAGATAAAAATTAAAACTGCTTAGCTAATTGCTAAGCAGTTATATAATAACTCTTTACATGCACATTATACATATAAAAAATAAAGTAAAAATTATAATACAATAAAATATAATACATCAGTGCTACCATTGCTATATATCTTCTCTTTAGACTAATTTTTGGTTTACAACAGAAAGAAAAAATGTCCTACTCTTTTGTATTGCTTTTTTTGGGCATGCAATGCTTCATATTAATGTGAAATTAGGTTATTTGGATTAATCTGAATAGAGGCAATCACAAATAAACTAGCTTTCACTAAATTCTAAGGCTAAATTACACTTTACAAAGTACTTTTATAAAATATATAGATGAGTAATAGAGTTTATTGAATTTTTAGTCAATGCAATCTCAGTCACACTAAAAGAAGGTCCAAAAAGCATATCAAACTATTGACCTGAGGTATACTATTGCCTTAGATGTAAGATATCCATTCCTTGGAAATTTTGAGCATAGGCAATTAGCAATTTGCTAAATATCACAAAATCACTCTTTATTTATATTAATTCCCCTCCTTATAATGCATAACATTTTTTAATTATTCTAGGCCATTTCCTGGCTATTGAGCCTCTATTTTCTGGTTCCAAAAGACTTGGTATAAATTTTTCTGGCTAAGAGAAAGTTCTCTAATGTTTTTAGTGCTCTAATTCTATAAATTATTAATATCTCCCTCAGTTCTTTTTCAAATGCCTCTAAATCTTTTTTATCAGGTATAAATTATTTAGACCTTTCCAACAAGATTGGACACAATAGGGTTTAGTGGTCTTCCTGTCAAGATATAAGCATTTTACCAAAGCTTGCTCAATTTTCCTCAACAACTAAATTTAGCTTTTCTCATCAAATCACTAATTCCTCTATTAGTTTGCCATGGAATGCCTTTAGACAACTTCTATTGTGTGTGGATTGGTCAGGAAATCAAAACAATACCCAATATATAGGAGTTTACATGTATTTCTACTGAAATATGCTCATTTCTTATTAAGATGTGATACTAAATTAATAGCCATGCACAGCCAACCCCATTTAGCAGTAGATTATTTTTTCAGTTGATGTGATCATATCTTTAATGATGCCACTAGATCCTATCATATCTTATCAGATCTGCAGTGATTGCCTTAATTTGTTATTAGTGCACTAATCAATAGCTTTGTCAAGAATGCTCAATATTTATATAAGATAAATCACCTGATCTCCAGAACCTGAGCATAGTCACATAACTATAGTTACATAATAGAATTGATTGTGCATTGGATCAAAATACTAATAAGCTGATTTCTTAGCATTTAGGCCACTAATAAAGTTAATTTAATCTGAGTTAGAGAGGGAATTTTAAAATAGTTCTGGCTATGTCATTTGTCTATAGTTTTTAGCAGAAGTTTATTTTTATTCAGACTTTTTAATAATCAATAGCTTTATTATATTTCACAGTTTAAGACTGATGTATTACCTCCCTCACTATCATAACCCCTCTTCTCCAAAACTCCCCCAGGACATTCCTAGAGCCCCATCTGGAGCCCTCTTTCATTAACTCCACAATGCACTCTGCTTTCACAGCTGCCAATGCCACCATTACACATATCAAAGACCACCATCAGCCAGCCTCCTGGGAACCCTGTATCACAGACCCCAGGATCAACTACCATCAACAATCAGATCATGTAACCCACTTCTGGCCATCATGCATCATGCATCACAGCTTCCTCTGTGGCAATTAATTGCATACTCCACATGTGTGATCCAAGTATACAGTCTCTGCCCACTACTCAATGCCTTCCAGAGCTCATCCCAGACACCCCAGAACTCCAAGACCCAGCCCCATAGTACTTATAGTGTAGTTTTCCATTGTATTTGCTAGTCTTAATATTAATTTAAATTGATGCATGCTCTTCTACTTGACTAGTATACACTTACTGGCACACTTTGACTAGTATGCCTGAATAATCATGTGCTTTAAGTTTGGTACACACTTCACAACTTATAATTTATTAATCCAGTCTCATTTTAAAACCCCTGGTTCCAACTTAACTATCCCCCAACTCTCAGCCTCTAAAACACCTGAAGCTTTAGATCAAGTGTCCTTCTCAGAACCACCCTTTGTCCACATCTTAAACTCTGGAGTCCTAGCTCTGAAGCTCTAGACATCTGAGTATCCATAGATTAAGTTTGCCTCATAAGGGCATTGCTTTCCTGGAAAGCCCCTAACTCAGCAAAACCTGATACCCACACCAAGAACTGATTGCCCTCAGTTATTTTAGATAGCTGGTAAGCATATCCTCATTTGTCACTTTTTATTCCCTTATTTTTGCTGAAAAAATTTTTTTTAGTATATAGAAAATAAATTTCTTTTATTGCTTTTCTGCTTAAAGCAACTTTAAAAGATTTCCAAAATGTAATAGTAACTATATTATCATTGTAGTTCTTCAGTTTTTTCTTTTTGCCACCTCTCTAATCAGCATTTGCACTATTATTTATTTATTGCTTTCTTGGATTTAGAGGTAATCACACTCATTTTTTCAGAACTACACAATTAGTAAGCTACTTTATTTTTCTCCACTTCTTTTTTACTAATCCTTTCTAGCACTTTTTTAACTAAGTCAATTTTCTATGCATTCTGGACCAAAAGAGCCTGCTGGAGGCTCTTATCAGCACTCTGCTCTTCTTGAACCATCATGTTATCAATGACTTGGCTAACATTAAAGCCTTTTTCACTTTTGCCAATGCCATCATTTAGATAAATATCAACTATTGTGAAGCTTAGTACAAAAAAAACTTAGAACTAGTATGTATTCATTCCTTCTTTCTTTTGCCTGCCTTGATACTCAGTCTTCTTTTCTAGCATTGTCAATATAAGGCTTAGAACTCTTTATTATTAAGTTTGTCTCCTTCTAAATTTCCAAAATGCAAGGCTAATATAAATTTATTTATTAGCTTGCCATTTCTCTTATCTTTCTTATTATCTTGATGCATTAACACTTGCCATCTCTACTTCCCAGGCCAAGTCCAAGGAAAAACTAAAATCTAAAAAGCTTAAGGTGGCTCTTGCTGCAAGTCTGCTTATTTCTCATTGTTTCTCATTTCTTTTCTAATATTTCTCTTACAGCTTACCACATCTTAAGTAGTAAGGCAATATTATCCCTACTTAGTCAAGTTGATATTATTTTTAAAACCATCCAGCTTGCTGATGATAATGCTTCAGTTCCTTAAGACAAGCTGCAAAAACATTACAATACTGTTTATCTGGCTGCTTAATATTAACTTTATTACCTTAATCTCACTCTTCAAATGTTTAAAATAATCTTTGATTGTCTGAAGTAACTTAATAAGTGTAAGGGCAACCTCTGGAGGCTATGGCTCAGTCACACAGCTGGCAGAGGGAAATCCAAAGAGAACAAGTCTGAGGATTTCCTATGCCAGGTTGGATGCTTCTGGGGCTTCTGAAGCATGGGAAACAACTGTACAGTACAACAAAACCTTAAAAAGGCATGGGAAGCAACTGTACAGTACAACAAAACCTTAAAAACTCGAAAATTGACTAACCAAACAACAGTGCAAACAAGGCAGGAAAACTCTGGACTTTAGAAGTCAGAAAGGCAGACTCCGGCTTAGAACTAGAGCACCTCAAAGGTTGAAAATAGTGTTAATAGATAGTGTTGAGAGAATAGAAACAACACCATGAGAGAAGATAGAAGAAGTAAGAAATAAATAAAAGGAGAGTGAAGGAATAAGAAGTAAAAGAAGAAGGAAAAGAAGGAAATAAGGAGTCCCCTGACATTACCCCCCCTCTAGAGTGCAGTGTCTCGATGTGCTGGGTAGAAGTAATTCTGGATGGCTTGGTCTACCTTGGAAAGAGAATAAAGACCTCTAATTGCCTGAGGAGCATTGAGATGCTGCTAGTAGAATTCTTGGACCAAGGTAGGGGCATGAACATTCTCTTGTGGCTCTCAGGAGATGTCCTTGATTCCATAGCCCTTCCACTTGACCTTGAACTAAAGCTTGTTCCTAAAGAGTTGGCTGTCAAGGATCTGTTCCACTTCATACTCTTCTTGATTGTCAACTAGCACTGGAGGTGAAGGTGGCTGTGGGTATTGACCTGGAATTAGATCTTCAGGTGCTGGAGAGAGTTTCACCACATTAAAGACTGGATGGAGTCAACTCATTCCACTAGGCAGCTTGAGTCAATAGGCTAGTGGGCCCACTTGCCTTAATATGGAAAAGGGTCCTAGACAGTGATGAGAGAGCTTCTGAGAAGGTCAGGTAGTAGCAATGTCAGAGGCATCCAAATAGACTCAATCTCCTAGCTTATACTTGGGGGCTGGAGCTCGTCCACGATTATAATAACAAGCCATGTCATCCTTTGCCTTAGCTAAAGCAGCCTTGGCTTCCTCCTGAGCCATCTTCATCCAGCTTAAGAACTCGTTGATAGCTTCATTCTCTAAAGGTCGCCTCCAAGGCTCAAATCCCATTTGGGGATGCCGACCAGTGTCTAGAAGGAAAGGAGACATCTGGGTAGCAGCATGCATATGGTTGTTGTATTGGAACTCTGCCTCTGGTAATAGGTCATCCCAGTCATCTTGTCACTCATTGCAGAAGAGCTGGAGATACTATTCTAGCTCCTGGTTGATACGCTCAGTCTAGCCATCAGACTGAGGATGATAGGCTGTGGAAGTGTGGAGCTTGACATGGAGGAGGCAGTATAGTTCTTTAGTAAACTCTGCCACAAACTGTGGTCCATGGTCAGAGACATAAGCATCTGATAGCCCATGAAGTTTCTAGACATGCTTTTGGTACAGATTAGCAGCACTCATGGCTGAGCAAGTAGTGTGTGTTGGAATAAAATGAGCATGCTTGCCACAAAGATCCACTACTACTATAATTGCATTATATTCATAAGAGTCTGGTAGCTCAACAATAAAGTCTACAGAAGCCACACTCCAACACTTAGCTGGAATAGGCAAGGGAGTAAGCTATCTCATAGGAGGCTGATGATGAGGCTTAGTCCAAAGGCAAAGGTCACAGGTGGAGGTGTAGGTGCCAATATACCATGACATTTGAGGCCACCAGTAATTCCGTGAGACCAGCTCCAGTGTCTTCCATCTACCAGGATGTCCTGCAACTCAGAAGTCATGATGCTGCTCTACAATCTGCCTCTGCAGGTCAGGCAGGTTAGGAACATAAACGTGCCCCCGGAAGATAAGAAGACCATTTTCTAAAGACTATTTGTCAGTGCGGACAGACTTTACTCCAGTTTTTTCTTAAGCATGCAAGGCCATGGCAGCCTTGGCTACCAGATCTTCCTGGGCGCCCTCTTAGTTACCTCGGCAGATGTCTCGGAGGATGCTCACCTCTTCTCCCTGGCTAGCCACACCTTCCAAAGCACAGATAGCAAATAGTTCTGGCTTCAGAAGTACAATATGGTCATTGTTGTTAGCTCCTGAGCCATGGTCTGCTTGCCTAGAGAGTGCATCTGGCTTGCCCATGCTTTGTCCAGGTTTGTAGTGCAGAGAGAAGTCAAAGTTGGCTAGATACAAGGACTATTGAGCCTGTTGGCAGTTGAGTTTCTTAACTGTCTGAAAGTACTCCAAGTTCTTGTGATCAGTCCACACTTCAAATTTATGCCTAGCACCCTCAAGGAAATGTCACCACTCTTCAAAGGACCAAATAATGGCTAACATCTCCTTGTCATGGATCTCATAGTTTCACTCCACTGCATTGAGACTCTTAGAGTAGAAGGCCACAGGATGCCACTTACTATCCTCTCTTGACTGTTGAGAGAGAACAGCTCCAGTAGCAAAATCTGAGCTATCAGCTTCCATATGGAAGGGAGAGTCATCATCTAGGAATAAAAGAACAAGCTTTGAAGTAACTGCCTGTTTGAGGGCGTTAAAGGCTGTCTGCTGTGCTGCATCCCAGTGCCAAGGAGTATCCTTAGTGGTGAGATCAAAGAGAGGCCTGGCATGGTGCGAGAAATTCTGAATAAACCTCTGGTAGAAGTTGGTGAAATCCAGAAAGGCCTGGACCTCCTTCTTATTCTTAGGCTCGGGCCACTCTACCACACCAGCTACCTTGACTGGGTCCATCTCAGCCACTCCATGAGAGATGATCAGTCCAAGATATTCAACCTTAGTCTGCTCAAACTCACACTTTTCTGGCTTGAGATAGAGCTGATGTTGGCAAAGATGTTCTAGTACAATGCATGTAATCTGACAATGCTCCTCTAAAGTCTTAGTATAGATGAGGATATCATCAAGATACACACATATGACACCTTCTACTATGAGGTCTTGGAAAATGTCATTCATCATGGTTTGGAAGGTGGCTGGGCTATTAGTAAGGCCAAAGAACATTACCAGAGGTTCAAAAAGTCCACGATTTGTTCAGAATGCTGCCTTCCACTCATTGCCTTCCTTGATGCGCACATTGTTGTAACCCCAGCAGACATCCAACTTGGTGAAATAGCATGCACCTTGGAGGTTGTTAACAAGCTCTGAAATGAGTGGTAAGGAATAGCGATTCTTCACAGTTATTGCATTCAAGACTTGGTAGTCCTGAACCAGACGTAGAGATCCATCCTTCTTCTTAATGAAGAAGACTGGAGAGGCCATGGGAGACTTTGAAGGGTGGATGTGACCAGAGTCTAAATTCTCTTGCAAAAAGGCATCAAGCTCATCCTACTCTCTAGGAGAGAAGGAATAGACCTTGCAGCTAGAGGGCTCAGCATTGGGTGTGAGCTCAATTGCATGGTCCCACTGTTTATGCTCTGGCAGGGAGTCAAATGATGCCTTAAAGAAGACATCTTCAAAGTCTTGCAAGTAATGAGGAACTGCATCTTGGAATGACTTAGGAGCAGAGTTAGCAGCAAATGCCTGAGCTAATTGCTGGGAAGTGGTTTGGCTAGCTCTAATCTCTGCTACTATCAGCAGAGGTCATAAAATAGTCACATAGATTCTATCACCTGTCTCAATAGCCTTGTCTAGAGGCTCAAGGTCAGGAGTGCACCTAAATTCACCTTCACATCCCTCTTCCATCTGGGCCTCACTCACCACACCTCAAACATCCTCATAGAGGGCCTCTCTATAAGGGAATGCCAAGGGGGGAGGATCCAGCAGGTCAAGATCAGCAAAGAGAAGGTGCCCCACTTGGCAAGCCCATACTGCAGCACATTCTTAAGCTAATACTCTGTGCTCCTTCCTAGCTTCCTGGGCACATGTAGAACAGCGTCGAGGGCAGCAGCTCATGCTCACTTTACTCTTGGCCTAGTCAATCTCTGGATTGTGGTCATGCAGCCAGGAGAATCCAAGTATTATGTCCTGCTTTCCTAGGCTGGTAACTGCAAAGATAGCACACTCAGAGTGGGTCTGATAATGAAGAACTAAATCCATTACAGAGTGAATGGATCCAGCTTCATTAAGCGTCCTGTCAATGTTGTAGACTGGAATAGGGCAAGAGAGGGGTCAGGTAGTGAGTTGATGTTGTTCCACATAGTTAGTGTCTAGAAAGAGCCCAGTAGCACCACTGTCCAAGAGAGCTACAACACTCCAAGTCTGCTGAGTGTCTGTTGTCTCAATCTCTACACTTAGCTGCAGAGAGTTGGGAGAGGGAGTGGAGGCAATAACATAGTGATGAGGGAGGCATTGTTCCCAAGCTAGAACATGAGGGCATTGAGCAGAAGGAGAAGAAGAGGAGATCTGGGCTGAGGCCTTAATCAAGGGGGTATTTTGTATATCAGAGGGGGTGCTTATAATTTCAGTCAAAGAATTCTGAATAGGGAGCAGTATATTGGGGGATTCTATAGATAGACATGCAAACTGGTTAGCACTAGGCGGCGGAGGCATACAACTCATCCATTGCTCTACTGAAAACCCTCTCTAGCTGGACTAACAGACTCTTCCAATGGTTCTGCTACAGCCTCCCCTGAACCTGAGAACTCATCCAGGGGTTCCAGTACCGGCTGTATGTTAGGAGAAGGGTTTCTCTGGGCATTTCTAGCAGCCAAAAGCTGGAGAAGGAGCTCTTCCTGCTCTAAGGCTGAAAGATAGTGCACCTCCAACCTCTGAGGGCAATATTGAGCAAAGTGGCCAGGCTTTCTATAGCAGCAGCAGAGAAGAGGAAGTGGAGAGCATTAATGAGAGGCATCAACATCCATTGGAACTTCAAGAGGAAGTGAACGTGCTGTAGGCACCTGAGCAGGAGGTGGAGCACAAGAGGGAAAGGGAGGCTGAAGAGAAGAATGAACAGGGGGAGAGGCATGGAAGGTGGAACAAGGAGTAGTTCTATGGTGGAGCTCGCATCGTAACTCTATGAGCTGCCACTGATTACATGCTACTTGATACCAAGACTTAATACTTGTATCATCTGGTTGTCCCTCAGCCATGCTGTCAATATAGTCCATGAGAGAGGGAAGAAGGCTATCTTGGAAGGTGAGATAGAGCTGAAGATCATCAGGATAGGAGGCTTGTTTAGCCAAAGCTCTGAAGGAGTCAATATACTCATCTAAGGTTCACTTTTCCTGTCCATATTGATGAGGATCTTGAAGAGTAAGAGCTGCTACCTTAGCAGAATCCAAGGGGAAAAACTCTGCCCAAAACTCCTTTTCAAACTGACCCCAACTTCCAAAACTCTCTACTCCTCCAGGGTATCAAAAAACTTGTAATGCATATGTCAAAGCTTGCCCAGACTTCATATAAGAGAGAACCCAGGCAATTTTGAGAGCATCAGAGGGGAAGGCTTCACCACTGAGCTGGATATAGGTGATGCAAGACTGCAAGAAGCACTCACCCATAGCTTGATCACCATTGAATGCATCTAGGAGTGCTGGGTGAGGAATATTAGTATGAGCTGAGGAGGAAGCTACAAGGTGAGGAGCTGGGGGTGTGTCAGCCCTAACTGGAGGTGTCTGAAGAGGAGTAAAAGTGAGAAGGAAGCGCTCTAGGAGGGCTTGGAGGAAATGGGAGATGGTGTCTGTGACTTGATGTAATCCAGCAAGTTTGGTAGTGTGAAGGGTGAAGGAAGCTTGAGTAGTCTGCACCTGAGTCTCCAGAGCAAGCAAGCAACCCCAGGCATCATCCTGAGGGGCAAAAGCATCCAGGGGAGTGTCTGAGGGGGCTGGTTGGGTTATAGAAGCAATAGAGGAGCAGAGGGTAATCCAGTGGGGGAGAAACCTAAAGGGACAAGAGAGGGCTCAAGCAGGCTGAAGGGGGCTCCCAGACTGAAATGTAGAGACTTGTTCTGCTGTAAGGGTGACCTCTGGAGGCTATGGCTCAGTCACACAGCTGGCAGAGGGAAATCCAAAGTGTATTAGAATATGTACTGATAATGCTATAATAACTACTCACCTGGCAGAGGGAAATCCAAAGAGAACAAGTCTGAGGATTCCCTATGCCAGGTTGGATGCTTCTGGGGCTTTTGAAGCATGGGAAACAACTGTACAGTACAATAAAACCTTAAAAACTCAAAAATTGACTAACCAAATAACAGTGCAAACAAGGCAGGAAAACTCTGGACTTTAGAAGTCAGAAAGGCAGACTCCGGCTTATGTAAGCAGCCTGGAAGCGGTGCTGGAGGGTCCACACTTGTCTGAATGATAGCTAAAGAACTAGAGCACCTCAAAGGTTGAAAATAGTGTTAATAGATAGTGTTGAGAGAATAGAAACAACACCATGAGAGAAAATAGAAGAAGTAAGAAATGAATGAAAGGAGAGTGAAGGAATAAGAAGTGAAAGAAGAAGGAAATGAAGGAAATGAGGAGTCCCCTGACAATAAGGCCCTTGGCTCTTTCAACATTCATTGATAAAACTGGTTTATCATTTACATTAATGCAGGTTCTAGCTAAGGTGAGTTATTTCTTTCTTTCTCATTCTTCATTACATTTAACTAGCTTTACAATTTACTTATAATAACTTTGACATTAAAATCACCAATGCCTCAAAAAACAATATCAACCATACCATGGACTTTTTAGAGATCCTAGCTATAAGCATTATTTGTATGTCTGCTTAGCATAGTTTAAATGTATTTTTCTCTTTATTTTCTTACTCTGCATACTTCAAATACATGTTTTTTTTTTAATGTTTTAGCTTAAATATTTTTTTTTTCTCTTATCTGTTATTACCCTCACTCTTTCTTTTATTTGTTTATTTCTCTTTATTCTAGATTAATCAGCTAACTTGACACTGCTCTGGCCTTTTAAGTATTTCAAGTTCTGCTCTTTACCTCATCAACTTGCCTTGCTCACTTTTTAAATAAATTTGGCTTCTTATTTTTGGTTAGTTCAAAACTTATTTCTTAGTAATTACTTTATTTAACTAATTCAAGCCTTTATATTCTTATGGTCTCTAAGCATAATGCCTCAAAGCTTGGATCCTTGTCAACCATACATTAAAAAGATTTTGGATAGTCTAAGCTTACTCAACACTTGTGAATTATTCTTTCTATTATTCTTATTCATTGACTAAATGATATACTTTCCTCTTATATTTAAACTTCTCTTTTTTTGACACTTCTTATATTGTGCTCATTAGATATTAATGGACTCTTTAAGAGCACAGCATTGCTGAGGCTTATTCAAGTGCATTGTTATTTGTGTATCTTATATTCATAGCTTAATAGACCTTTAATAAATTAATAATTAGTAATGCTGCTCCTCTTTCTCCCTCATTTCCAGTGCTTAAGAGCCCTGAATCTGACATCAACTAATTTTCCTCCTAACAATGTTAGCTCAATAACTAAGTTATACTCATTAAATCCTTAGCAACTTTGCATTTAACTAATTTGCCCCTGGATGAAAGGCCTTGCAATTAACTGCTAAAGCTTGAAATACTTACTCCCCAATACTTTATAAATTCATTTAAGATCCTAGCCCCTTAGCTTTAATAGCTGAGTGGCTATCCACTGAAGTTTGAAGAAATAATGGGCATGCTTTAACTAATAGAACTTGTATGTTATTAGCTTTTAATAAGATTAAGGATAGATTGGAGCCAAGATACAAAAAACTCTCTGAATATAGCAGAAGTTACACTAACAAAAGATAAGAAGATAAAATAAAGAATTAAAGAATATGCACTAAAGCATGAGTAATATACTACTCACAAGAAGAAGTGAAAGAAGAAAGAAGCTGATTCAGCATCTTTTTCACATTGTATGAAGTTAGAAATGCACTATAGGAAGGGTGAGATATGATGGCTCTAAGATGTGTCTTTAGAGAAATAGGAGGAGGAGGAAGACTGAACAATAATAAAATCAAGAAGGAAGCAGTGAAACTACTCACTCTCTGCTCTTGAAGATTTGCAAGGAACAAATGGAACCAAATTAGCAATATGCCAAGAATATATATTATACAAGTAATTAATTTTCTAGATATCCACAACTATGTTTTACCAAGACCACTTCTCCTTATATACTATCTAATTATTCACATAATTGGTTTTGGAAAGAGAAGGACTCAAGAAACAAGATTTAGAAAAGAATAATATAAAGAGAACTATAAAAAAAAACTACAAAAAAAATTATATATATTTTTTTTTATAATTTTGGTTAAAACAGTAAATGCAAGGCCTCTTTATACCTAGCACTCTCAGAGCTCTGCAGTATTTCTAAGATCTCAATACAAAGGAGAGGGTGATGTCACAACTTTACTATACTTTTCTAAGTACAACTACATTAACCTTCACCTCCTTTTTTTCCAATATCCAACTTCCACTAATTTAATTATTGGACTTTTTCAAATTCTCTGTTCTTGACAATTAACCATACTCAGCTTCTCCAGCAAGGCCAGATCACTCCTGATATTAGACAGATACTGCCCTATAAGATCATTTCACAACTTTTAACTTTTATATAATTATCTTGCTATCTAATTGCATTAAGGCCTAATCTTCTTTAGCATACAATTATTTCTGAAGTCTAAGACATCCTGTAGGTACTTAGGTAGTAGCCCCATAGTCAGTAAAATAGTTTTGATATTTGCTTTGCCCATATATCTTTAGATTTCTATTTATTCTCCTTCTCTATTTTATTCCTCTTTTAAATCTTATTTCAAATATTTTTGCATTAGTCTTATTTCTTTACTTAAGCCTTTTCTATCTCTGCCTTGTTTTATCTACTGCCTTTATCTTTATCTCTCTTTCCTCCTTTTTTCTGGTTCTTCCTTCTCTTTGACTTGACTCAGCTCTAATTTCTAATTTTCTAGCCTCTTTTCTTGTTATTATTCTATTATCTCATTTCTGTCTTCTTTTTCTTTTTATTTACTTTCTTCTTTGCCTCTACTCTAATTCTTCCTCTGATATAATTCTCCTTACTTCTTACTCCTATCTTAATTTCTTCCCCCTAATTCTATTTTTTTATTCTACTTATTTCTATTTATTTATATATTTGTTTTCTTCTAGTCTCCAATTTCCATTTCTTCCTCTTATAATCTCTGCCTATCCAACTCTATTATTCTCTCTATTTTCTACAATCCTTCTGGTGCTCAATTTTAACATTAACTTTAAACCTTTGTATATATTTTTCTTTTTTAGCAAAAGATAATTAGTAGGTTTCTGCTCAATAAAGTGAGCTTTTAGGTCAGTGAGACTTGATACCCACTCATACATGCTGCAAATTACTTGCCTTCACCTATATGCATTGTTACATCCATTAGTCACCTAATTCTATTTTGTGGCCCTAGCCACTCTTAATCACTTTGGCTAAATCCATTACTCATCTTCTTATAGTATACCCATTAATAGTGCTTTTAGTGCCCTGCATCCTTAGTGCAGTTAGCTAATTGACTCAGCTACTACATTCTTTGCAGCTTTAAATACCAGTCTCAAGTAGCCAATTCATTATAGTAAGTTAATAGTTCCCATATTATATTACTTAAGCTTTACCAAACTTTAAGTTTAAGGCACTCTTTATTGGCTCATCAATGGCCAATAATTTCTTTTATAAACTACTCCTAGTGGTTCTCTACTCCAAAGTTATATAGTGCTGGCATTGCTTAATTTAAAAACAGCACATCATTACTAGTCTAATATAGTTATAGCAGTAACACATAAAATCATAATACAATCTGCCATTATTGTAGAGTAATTAGTAATTCCAATATATAATTGAATGTTTACTACTCTATTTCTAAGACTTTATATAATCCAATCTACTTTAGGCACAATTTCTATGCTCTACCTTTTGGCAGATTTAAATTCTGCATAGATAAATAAACTAGGCTACCTGATTTAATATCTAGCTCTTCACTATGGCTGCACATTAGCCTTTCTAGTCTAAAAGACTTAACTAACTACAATAGTATTATAAGTATCTACTAGATGCTTTAGTACTTCCTGTACAAACTTCTGCATACTCTTATATACTGCTTCATTGCTATGTAACTTGCACATTATTCATAGTATATAGTTATTATTGAGTTCAAATGGAGCATATCTTATTATTTCTAGAATACTTGCATTTATTGCAAATTCTATCAAGAGTAATTTATCCACTCAATCTTTCTAATCAAGGCACACTACTACCCTCAGTATCTGCACCACACTATAATTAGCCCTCTCCATCTGCCCATCTATCTATAGATAAAAAGAACATTAACATAAGTAATTTAGCTTCCAAAAGCCTATGCAGCTTCCTCTACTATCCAAAGGTAAACTTTGCATTCTTATTATTCACTATAAAGCTTGAGAGGCCATGTAGCCTTATATTGTCTCATAAATATAATCATGACAGCTTTTTTGCTATTGCTATAGTTATAATGGAAATTAGATGCACTATACTAATTATTCTGCAGATAACTACTTATAGGTAATCAAAGCCTCAGAATTCTAAAAAAGAACCAATGAAGTCCATACTTATAGAATTTCATGACTTTGTTAGCACTGGCAATGAGTGAAGTTTCTCTAAAATATGCATATTTAGCATATTCAATCTTTAATACTGCTCATAAGTTGAGTAAAATTTTGCCACTTCATTGGCCATTTTTAATCACTAGTACCAATAATGTATATGCTAATATGCATAGTGATTTAAAGTGCTCCACCATTTAGTGAGATTGCTTTAAAACAGTTATTAACAATAACTTTACATTTGAAATATATAGTACTTAATTGCTATGCATGTTTATAGTATATATTATCTTATCATCAATATGAAACCATGAATAATTCTCTATATAAGCCATAGTTTTCCTTATTAATTAATCCACAGCATATCTCTGCTGCACCTCTTGCTTGAAGATACTATCTTCTACTAACATTAGCAATGCCTTCTCTTCTGAGGGCTAAACTGCCTCTTATATCATATATGCAACATCTGGCATCACATATGCAGCTAACTGCTGCACTTTTACCTGCTACTATTTTAGTTTTTTATACAAGCACCTACTCTATTGCAATTCTTGGGCTCTTATAGCCTTTAGCTCCACCACATATTCTTTTAGTTCTTAAAACTAATAAATGGGCAAACCTTCACCCTCAGAATCTATATAGCAGTTTACATTTACATATTCATAAGACTAGTGACTTTTTTCTCTCTCATCACTCTTATTAAGACAAGTAGTTTGCTACCTTATTCAATTTGTCTTTTACATATGTGATGTTGAACTGGTAGAATAATTAGTAGTTCATCCAGTGCTGCTACTATAACATTAAATATGCCTGAGTTTTAAAGAACTCCAATGCTTTATTATTTGTTATAATATAGATTTTATACTCCATTAGCTTATTCTCCCATTTTAAAAGGGCTTCCAATATTGCTAGAGTTTCTAATTCATGCACTGCATAGTTTGGCTAAGCAGCAGTAAACTTTTTTGACCTAAACTTTGCTGGGCAGCATGTTTGCCACATTGGTTCTTGACTAAACATCACCTTTATATCTATTTTCAAGGCATCACAAATATTAGCTCATTGGCAGAGGAATCTATTGGACTAATGATCTGAAGTATACTATTGCCCTAAGTCTAAAATATTCACTTCTTAAGGATTTTAAGCATAGGCAATTAGCAACTATTACAGAACCCCCCTTTATTTATATTATTTCTCCCTCCTGTGTTATATGACATCTTCTGATCATTCTGGGCTATTTTTTGTTTATTGAGCCTCCTAGTCTCAAGAGACTTGGAATTAATTTTCCTAGCCAAGAGAGGATTCTTCAATATTTTTAGTGCTTTAACTCTATAAATTATTAATATCTCCTTTCTTCAGTTCTTTACCAAATGCCTCTGAATCTTTTTCATCAGGTGAAAATTGATTAAGCTTTTCCAATAATATTAAATACAATAGGGTTTAGTAGCTGTCCTATTGAGATATAAGCATTTTACCAAAGCTTGCTCAATTTTCTCCAATAATTAAATTTAGCTTTTTCCATCAAATTGCTAATCCCTCTATCAGTTCACTATGGAATGTCTTTGGACAACTTTCATTGTATGCAGATTGATCAGACAATCAAAACAATATTTAATATGTAGAGATTTATATGCATTTCTGCTGAGATATATTCATTTTGGTGTGATGCTTTCTTTAAGATAAGTCATTTGATCTCTGGAAATCTGAGCATTGTCACATGATTATAGTCACATGATTGATTTGGGTGTGCATTAGATCAAAATACTGATAAGCTGATTTTTCAACATTTAAGCCACTAGAATATAGAATGAAGATGGGAATTATGAGTAAGTAAAATGAAAATAGAGCTAAATCAGAGGAGAGAGAGGAGGGAAAAAACAGAGAAAAATAGGCTATAAATAATGTGGAAAAAAGAGGAGAAAGTAAATAAGAGACTGAAACTGAAGGAGAAAAATTGAAGAGATTTAGAAAATTAGAGCAGAGTTAAGTTAAGGAGAAAAGTTAGAGTAGAAAAAAAACTTGAGGAGTTAAAAACAGAGATAAGGAGAGATAAACAAGATGAGGTGGAAATAATAAGAGCTGAGGAGGAAAAAAGAGGTGTAGGAGAGAGAGAATATGTAAAAAGAAGAGATGAGGAAATTTAAGCAAGAAAAACTAATGATATATAGCAATATTAAGACTTATATATGAACTACTTTGGTCTTTGGGAGCAATCATATGCTGGAGGAGATCAAGCATCAGTGAGATTGGTGGTGGAATAATCATGCTTGATTTTTGCCTGGAGAGCAATTGTGACTGAAATGTCCAGTTCCTTTATAATTGAAGCATTTGCCAGCTGCCCTGTATTCTGCTTCTTCTTTCTTACTTAGTTTGCATTTGTTTTTGTGGATTCTTTTACTTAAACATCCAGTGAATTAATTATGCTTAGATTTCTGTGATTAATTATGGTTTCCTTAAGTTTGCAGACCTGAGAATGAAGCAACTTTACTTGCTTTTAGGTGATTTTTAGTTTTATTATCATTATGTGATGACAATTCTCCTTTTTGATTATCTTCATACTTTTTACTATAATGCCCATTTTTATGAAAGGCCCCTTCAGTATATTTGAATCCTTTGTTAATCCATTTTATAGCATCAATTCTCTCAATAAAAATAACTTTATTTACAATTTTGTCTCATTTTGATGTTTTAAGGTTTAATCTTATAAGATACAGTTGTTTCTGCACTCTGTTTCAAAATTCATCAAATAACTTTACCACCTTCTTCTACTTATTCATATGTCTCACCATAGTGAATAATTCTTCCAATTCTGCAATGTAGTCATTTACTATAAGCTTTTTCTAAGTATAGTTGTTAAAAGCCTCTTGCTGCTTATTGCAGTAATAAAGTAGTGCATCTAGCAATATGTGTTACATGGAATAATTATTAAAAATAAATAAGCAGAATGTGATTTAGTTAAACTCTTCAATAACTATGCAGTTGCTATAATATACTAAACATAACAGAACTCTAATAAAGCAAACTAAAGCTACTATAAGTAGAAATAATATGCAATAGTCAGATGCTATGACTTGAGGAGAGTTCAGACAGGTTCTCACCAGACTTTTTAATTTGATGGAATGATGTCAGTGCTAAAGGGGCTGATGATGTAGTAGTAGTGCAGTTATTAGTGATTGAGGTAATAAGTAGGCTTAGCATATATAGATGACTCATCACATCTCTATGTTGCATAGTATATTTGTAAGAAAAACCTCTGGAGGCTGTGGCTCAGTTACACAGCTGGCAAAGAGAGATCCAAAGATATATTAATAAAGATAAATAGGTATAAATAATAAGGTGCTAACTTAGCAAAGGAAAACCTAAAGAAAATAAGTTTAAGAAACTACTTTACTCATTGATAAAAAATATTCCAAGGTTGAGTCATGTGACATTATGGTGTGACATTGTCACACTGATGTCACACATTATGACTGATGTAACTGATGATACATTTATCTTAACAATGAGATAAGATAAAGCTATTAATCATCAAAAAGTCTGAATAAAATAGACTTTTACTGAAAACAGTGGGCAAATAATTGTCAAGTTCCGCTGATTCGGGGGCTTTCCAGGAAAGCAATGCCCTTACAAGGCGGACTTGATCTATGGATACTCAGGTGTCTGGAACTCTGGGGTTAAGGCTCCAGGATTCAAGACGCAAACAGGGGGGTTGATCCTGGGGAAATGGAACTTGACCCGGGGGTTTCGGGGTTTTATGGGGGTTGGGAGTCGGCAGGGGTTGAGTCGGAACCAGAGGTTCTAAGATGAGACCCGGTTAGTAAATTTAGAGTTGCAAAGTGCATACCAAACTCAAAGCACGCGATTATTCTGGCGTGCTAGTCAAAGCATGCCAGTCAATGCGTACCAGTCAAACAAAGGGCACGCAACAGTTCAGGTAATATCAAGACTAGCGAATACAGCGGTGAACCATGCTATAAGTACTACGGGGTCGGGTCTCGGGGTTCCAGAGTGTCTGGGATGGTTTCTGGAAGGTATTGAGTAGCAGGCCGGAACTGTATACTGGGATCACACATGTGGGGTGCGCAATCAATTGGCATGGGGGGATCATGATGCGTGATGGCCGGAAGTGGGTAGCGTGATCCGGCGGTTGATGGCAGTCAATCCCGGGGTCCGTGAAGCAGGGTTCCTGGGGGTTTGGCTGATGTTAGTTGTGATGCGAGTTAGTGGCGGCGTCGGTAGTTGCGGGGGGCGGGGTGTGTTGTGGAGAGGGTCCCGGGTAAGGTCCCGGGGTTGTTCCGGGGAATTCTGGAAGGGGTTGTGACATCACCCCCCTCTCAGCGCCAAGACCCTCCAAGGCACGTGTAACCAGTGGTTCAGTCCAGGGTCCAATTGTGGCATCCGGCACCTGACCTGCCACGTATTGAAAAAAAAATTTTTACTATCAGCTCAATCATGTCGCGCACACCGACGCATTCCCCGACGCCCCCGGCGACTAACAAAGTGGCCCCCCTGGCCACGTGGGAGGCCCGGGACGCGCGATACCAAGTAAGTGTGGCCGTTCAACGTAAGTGTCGCCGCGTTGACCGTTTACTCTGACTGACCTTCCTTTTCCAGAACTACGCCTTAATTTTGCCCTGGAGGTGGGCCCTAGCCAGCCCCCGGAGTCTGCTCCTGATGCAGGCCCCAGTGTCTCCCCGGAGTCTGCTCCTGATGCAGGCCCC